>APFE030088518.1:0-18610 GCA_000404065.3 Pinus taeda
AATTGGAGCTTCCTGCAGCTTCCCGAGTGCACCCAGTTTTCCATGTTTCATGTTTAAAGAAGGTTATAGGTGACAAGATCCCAATTCAAACAATGTTTCCAGAACTTGATGAGGAAGGAAAAATCATATTAGAACCTGAAGCAGTTATAGAAGCAAGAACTCGACAGTGACAAAATTGATCAATTTAAGAGTATTTCATCAAGTGGAAGAAATTACCCGCTGAATATTCCACATGGGAGGATGAGAATTTAATACATAAGCGTCCAGAACTACTCAAGCATTAAGGACATCACTTTTTTGAAGGAGAGGGGAATGTTAGGTCGCTATAATAATAGTGATTCCCCCATTACTATTGTCATTGTAGCCTTTATTTTTATTATTGTGCCCCTAATGTCCCAATATTATTATTAGTTTGCCCCATAGAAGCCCACTATTATTATTGGTGTACCCTTATATTATTATTGTTATGTCGGCTTTGATTATATTGTGACCCCTTAGACTCATATATATAGAAAGCAGGTTTAGTCATTTGTATCATCCAAGAGTTGTTCATTTGTGTAATGTAAAGGAGGTTGTCCCCTTGAATAGGCTGATTTTGAAGTCGTTGATCTATATTTCCTATCTTTTTGTGAGATGGTTTCTAACAATTACTCTTAGGTGTTGGAATCATAAAATCATTAGGATACTCCCAAGAATCTAAGAATACAAATATGTCTTCTAATACACCATGAGGTTTAATAACAGATCTATCTGCTAATTGCAACAATGTAGGTGTATATTAAAGATTAAGAAGTTTCAATTGATTCATATTTTGTTTCTCATGACGTTTATAGCCGCTCCTAAATCAATCAATGTGTTTGGAATTTCAATGCCATTGATACTTGTTTTCACAGTGGAACTTCCTGTATCAAGGTATTTCTGAATTGTTGTTTTTCCCATCATGATATCTGCAATTTTTCCAACTAGTTGAATTCTTTTGATTTCTTTTCTTTTTCACAGTGTGACTTCCTAGATCAAGGTATTTCTAAATTGTTGTTTTTCCCATCATGATATCTCCAATTTTTCCAACTAGTTGAATTCTTTTGATTTATTTTCTCTTTCTTCCTGGTATTTTAATACCCAACTCCCCAATTATCTTTGCAAAAATTGGTATTTCCTTAATGGCTTGAAGCAAAGGAATTTTTATACAAACATTCTTCAGCTCATCTAACATATCATAATCAGGCAATAAAATTTGTTTTTCTACCCCTTCATCAATTTTTAATATTTCAAGAAAAGGTGGTTTTGAAATAGATATTGAAGGTTGTTCCATAATAGGAGTTGGAATGTCATCAGAATGTGTATGGGTGACTTGTTTTTGAAAATTTTCTTTTTCATTTAGAGGCTCCTATTTTTCAAAGGCATTTTCTTTTTAAGATTCTTGAATAACAATTGTTGGGGAATTCTTTTCCAATATTCTACCAGATCTAAGTTTGACATTATTTAGATCTAGTGGATTTATCATGTAATTTTGGAAATTTCGTCTTTCGATATTGTAAAGAGGTTGTGAATTTTTATTATTATTTGGATTTGGAAGTGGTTGAGCAGGCAATTGATTTGGTCTTTGTGGAAATGGTAATGAAAGTTGTGGATTTGGATTCTGAGGTTGAGTTGGTTGAACATGTTGAGGACAATATTGTGGTGGAAAAATAGGATAAGGTTGTTGACATTGAGGATATTTTCCATAAGGATTTTTCCATCCTTTTACCGAAGGTTGATTCCAAGATTTCCAAGGCATGGGTACAGTCCAATTTTTGTGATGGTTGTGCAAATGATTGAGTGTTAAATCCTTTAGTCATATTTGGTTGTGAATTTTGACATGGTCTCTTAGCAATAAAATAGAGGTGATCTAGTGGATTTGGCTTCATTTCCTCTTGATAAACTGCTTTAAGACCTAGTATTGAAGGAAATTCTTTTCTATCATGATTTTTTGCACATATAACACATGTTTCTACACTTTTTAAATCAAGAGGTCATTCTCTGAGAGTAGGTTTCTTTCTACATTTGGGACAAAAGATTGATAATGCAAAAATTTTAGCATTTTTCTTGTTTTCACTTTAAGGGTATCTATTTTCTCACTAAGACTTCCCAAAATTTCTGTTTTAAAATTTTCAAGCAAATTACCTAATTCAGCTCCACTTACAGTCTCAACTACAGATTTATTAATCCTAGACATGGGAGGATCTCTTGGATGTTTCTTAGTTTTTGCCTTACCTCTTGAAATGTGTATGCACAACTCACAAATGTCTCCAAATGATAAATGAGAAATATATCCCTTAACCATCAAATTTAGGAGATCAATCCACTCATCTCCGATGGATTTTAATAAGAGAGCTTTCAAAATTTCTTCATCTAGTTCATGCATTTTAGCCCTTTTAACATTATATACAAATATTTCAATGAAATCTTCAAGATTTTCATCTTCTTTCTGCATCATTTTAAAGACTTTATCCTTACGATTATGGGGCATACAATAATCCTTATATTTCTGTAAGAATGTAGTTTTCATTTCTTACCATGTTCTTATAGAGTGTTCTCCTAAGCCCATGAACCATTTTAATGTTGCATCCTTAAGAGTTGTTGGAAACAATTTCAACTTTTGAGGGTCAAGCAAATAATCATAAGATCTACACGAGACTTCAAACTTAAAGAGAAATATTTCAAGATCCTCACTTCTTAATCCATGAAAATTTGGAAGGATGGAGGGTGAGATGTTTTTCATTGTAGTTGTTGTATCTTCATTGAGGATAGGAAATTCAAAGGGTTATGGATCTCCCCTACCTCCTCCTCTCCCTCTTCCTCCACCTCTATTTCATCCTCTTCCTCCTCCAATCTTAGGTTGTTCACCATTAACATTATGTACCTCCCCTTCTCCTTCTCCAACCATTGTAGATTCGCCAAAACTAATATAAGGTTCCAAAATTGGGTTTTTTGGTTCTTCTTCTAACTCTTCTAGTTCTGGATCTTCTATCAATGGTAAGTTAAAATAAGTTTCTTCCTCCTCTTCTTTAGTAGGGATCTCTAGCTCTTGTCCTAGAAGTCTTTCTCCAGTTGAAGATAGGAAAACTACTCCTTATGTTGGGAATGTAGGATCTTCTTCTTCTATTACTGCTTCAGTTAATGAGGTTGGTGAATCTCTAGGTTGGATTTCAGATATACGTACCTCACGAATTTTATGTTTGCCTACAAATGATGGAATATGAGTTTGAGTGGGTGGTGTGGCACTACGAGGCTATGGTGGGGTGAGTGATGTTGTTGGAACTAAACTCTTAACTCTACCTACAAATCTACCTCTAGAATCTCTTTCCCTATGCATATCATTTTTGTTTTTTTTTAATTTATAAAAACAAAAGACTCCTATTTGCACTTCCCTCACAATGACGCCAAAATGTTTGGTAATTTAATTAACTTTAAATTACTTGCATAAATTATCAACCAGAGCTAGTAAGCTGATGAAGTGTAAGCACATTGTATGTGCTAGAAGTCCTTGATTATTCACACCTCTTTAAACTGAGTTATCGAAATATAGGTTCTAAATTAAGTTATTGGAATGCACATGAGTGGAGAGATTTCTCCTAGAAAATAAAATGATCACACTCTTTTATCAACTGCTTCAAAAGAAACTTACAGAACTCTGCATAAAAGTAAATCAATTCAAGACTTATGAAAATTAATTGCATTCTTATAAAGGTTATATCTAATTATGAAATCCACACAACTTATGAAAACCTCAGAATTATAAATCAATCTCACACTTGTAAAATGAAATTTAACTCAGGAAAACATACACACGCTCTCTCTACTATATGTCCGAATGATACTTTGAAAGAAACTCAATTCTCTAAAGGAATCAAATCATCTATCATAATAACACACTCTTGCATGAAAATCCAAAAGGAATTGAAAACATATTCTCACTTGCTCAAAATCATAAATCACTCTTGCTTGAAATAAAACCTGTAATCAAATCCTCTGCTTTTAAGAATTACAATTTTAATCTACATCTAAACTCTCACTATTGTTATCGTTACTCATTAAAATCAATTCATGTGCTCCTTAATAAATAAATAAAATTAGTTAACAAGACAATCACAATGCTGTTATTCAACTCAAAAATCAACAAAGGAAAATGATAAGGAAATTCTACAGGATGCATCCATAAAATAAGCTTACGAAATGATATAAGGAAATTCTATTTAAAAAAATAAAAAAAAAACTTACTACTTGAGGGGGCCCTCCACAAGAAGATGGTCACGAGATCCAATTGAACAATCAACCACGCAACAAAATAAGAAGGATCCTTTATAACTGAATTGAAAATAGAGTTTTAATTCTCATCGTCACATAATAAAATCACTGTGTTTATTCTTGCTTACGAAGTCTTTTTATAAAGCCTGTACCATTAAATGTTTAGAGATTCATGCCTAGCTTCACTTAACAAAATACTAAAATTAACTATGAAAGATATCATAATGAAATTAGCTAACAATTTTCTATTAACAAAGAAAGTTGTTAGGCGTATATATCATTCCTCGCTCGCCTATGTAGTTGACAGAGTTGAATTTTTTCCTTTGACCACGTAACTGGAAGTTTCCTTGATCAATCTAGTTCATGAAGGTAGGAAGGAATCGTGGAGTGCATTGATTGATATCTTCCCATATATTTCTCACTCTAGATGGCACCTTAGAACCTATGAAACAATGGACTTAGCTGTAGAGTTAGACATTAGCTACAAAATCATCCCAATCTGGTAGCTAAAACAAACATTAAACTAATAATAAAGAACATTATTAACTTATGAAATGCAAGACCTTTATATACCTTCCATGCCATAGATTCTGTGATTTGTTTCCCATTGAGTGATTATGACGATAAAAAATGAGTAAAATAGGTGGAAAGAGGGTGTCAAAAAGAAGCAATTATGAGGCTCAAAACCTATGCCATAGTTCTTCAACATCTCGAGTCTGCACTTTTTTTTCCTTGCTGGTTAATGTAGCACAATATCCCACCTCAGATTTATGCAGGTTCTTGACTCAAACTCAAATCTTCTTCACTTTCTTGGTGGTTATGTGTATCAGAAAGAATTTCTCTTTATTGAAAATAACATCATAGCCATTATCCTCCAAAACTGCTACAGAGATTAGGTTCTTCTTTTGCCCAAGTACAAACATAACATATTTGAGGTGAAGAAGAGAGGCTTTATCCCTCTCAAAGGTGACAATACCAATTCTTGTAGTATTGTACCTCCCATCATCCCCCAATTTGATATGCATTTGGAGATCCTTCTCCTCCAAGCTACTAAAAAAACTCCTTGCTCCTATTCATGTGGAAAGAGGCACCGTAATAAAGGTACCTCACACTCCCCATAATAGTGTTGGCCATGCATGCTATTAGGGTGAAGTCTAATTTGAATTGTGAAGCTAGTGCTTCAATTGTTTCTCCTCCTAAAGGCTTCTTAGTATACTTCTTTTGTTGACATTTTATTGCATAGTGCCCATATTTGTGGTGGTGGAAGCATTTTACCTTGCCCAAGTAGTGGACCAAAGGGTGTTAAGGAGGAGTAGAATGTGGCCCTCGCATCTAAGGGTCCTAGTCAGGGGAAGGGGGAGAAAAAGAAGAAGAAGTGCATATGTAATTTCAAGTGCTTCAGGTGTGGTGAGTTTGGCCACTACAATACCCAGTGTCCTCTAAGAAAGAATGACAAGTAGGAGAAGTAGGACCAGGTGGTAGTAAATGCTGAGATAGATAAGCTGTCCTCCAGGTTGGAGGAAGACTTCGCAATGATGGAAACCATCCCTCAAGGAGTGAGGTGGGGTGACTCGGAGTTGTAGCCTCAGAAAGCTACAAATATGGGCAAATTACTTGAGGAGTCCACCTCATGGATCATTACCTAGCTGTGGGGGCCCATAGTATTTAGTAGCAGGATGGATCAATGGAAGTTGTTGCATTAAGTACTAGATTGACAACTTCAAACTAGTGACAACCAGATGCGAAGGAGTGTAGTGCAGTGATGGCAATAGAGTAGGTGGCTCAGTAGTAGAGTCAACAGTAACGAAGATTCTTCAGTGACATTGAAGATGCTAGTAGCAGTAGGGACTTAAGAGATAGATGCATCATACTGAACACAGTAGTATGCTTCTCAGTTGTAGTAGTTGCAGTTGCAACAACAACATATGAGAGGGGGTTGAAATGCAGATGTTATGTTGGAAGTAGCATGGATGTGTCTAGCACAAGAGAGAACACAATCCTCACTAAGAGGGAGTGTTAGTTTTTGTAGCATCAGATGTGTTCTAGCCACGAAATTTGGTGGAGGCTAGAATACATGAGATCTCCAAAACCCATAAATTCTTATATGTGAGGGCCACAATCTCCTCCTCCTTCACACCCTTTGGTTCGCTCCTTGAGAATTTTACCCTTCGGTCCGCACTGGATATATCCAAGTAGAGGAGAGGACGTATATGTGTAGTTTTTAGGGTAAAGGGGTGGCCTAAGTCTTTGGTTCATATGTATGTTGTATTTCATACATTTATATTATTAGGATATGGTCCACACCACCTATACAAATATTTTCATACATTATATATGTGTGTTTTGGCATGTTTCTTAGTATTTTTATAAAAAGAATGAAGATTGGTTTAAATCATTGAATAATCTAATGGTGGGTGTTGAAGGGCAATGATACACTTGTTTTAGTTAATAAGGTTTCCACTACATAACTTGACTAAGATTAATAAGTGTTGAAATTTTGAGGCATGGTCTGGTTGAAGTATAATTGAGTGGTACGACTATTGGCGAGAAACACATCAGCGTTGTGCGAATAGAGGGTGCTAATGCACCTTCCTAGAAAAAGTCTCTAGTGTCATTGAACATATGCTCCCTCACTCTTTTCCCTTCTCTCCCTCTTCCTTTCTCTCTCCCCCACCCCATCCTTTTCCTTCACTCTTCCTCTCCCCCCCTTCCTTATCACCCCTCCTCCCCCCTCTCTCTCCCCTCACTCTCTCTCCCTCTTAGTCTCCACCTATCACTCACTCACTCTCTCCCTCTCCCTCTTCCCCCTCTCTGATTCTTTCCCCCACCTCTGACTCTCTCCCATACTCCTCTCTCTCTCTATTACTCTATCCCTCCCTTAATCTCCTCTCTCTCTCTCTCTCTCTCTTTCTATCTCTCTACACCTATCTCCCATATTATCACTCTATGCTCATTTTCCCCTCTCTCTTCCTCTCCCCCAACTCTCTCTCACTCACTCCCCTAACTTAATGTGGCGGCATGTAATATTTTATTTAAAATTCAGCAGGGCAGATTGCTCATGCTTGAGGAAATTGAAAGGATGTAAACACATTTAGTATATGGGGAAAACATGACCATGTAATGTGAAATGCCATGGCTCAAATCTAATGTTACAATGGCACAATGCCATTTCCTCACTTGTCAATAGCACAAATGTGTCATGCGATTTTTAACCGTCATTGTAGGAAGAATACATATAGTTGTTAACCGTAGAAGGTTAAATCTGGGTTTTACAAGACGACTTATACATTGTAGCCTCCTATGCTATTAGATAAAAACTATATTCTATGGCAAGGGGTTCGGCTTCTTTCCAAATGTTTCATGGCCGAGAAATGGAACCCTAAGACTGTTGGGAGGCTCGACATTGGACGGTGTAATGGAATGGTTACCTACAAGTCCTGGTTGAATATGACTTCACGACTTCAATGGTGGCAGAATAGAAATTATTATTAAATGGAAGGTTCGTTGTAATTATTTAATTCATCTCAAGCCCACCTATCTTTATCTTTCAAGTCAATCCTTATTCCAAGGCGAGGGTTTTCCTCTTTGTTTAACAACAAAGATGAGCAATCTTTGGGGAAACGGTCAATAGCAGTAAATTTTCTAGTTCTATTTGGCAACGCAAATTCCTTCCATCATTGTCCATAGCTTTTATGTTGTTTTTACTATTGCAAGTTGTTTGGCTTTCAGATCCTCAAATCGTTGTGCTATCACTAACTATTTAAGGGATTATAAACGAAAGGCAATAATACTAAATCCAAGGGATAAATATTATAAACCCAAGGTATATAAACCATATGATAAATATTTTAAACCCTAAAATAAATAGGGTTGACCATAGTTGATTTTCATATTGCCAAAATCTTTGTCACAATGCGACATTGGACTATGGCTTACCATGATTGATTTTCGTATTGAGACAATGGTTGGACATGGTTGATTTTCATATTGAAACAATATTAGTCAGAATGCGACGTTGGACCATAGTTGACCATGGATGACCACGGTTGTCACAATGTGACATTGGACGAAGAGACAATATTTGTCACAATGTGATAATGGTTATTGACCATGGTTGATTTACATATTGAGACAATCTTTCACACAATGCGACATTGAAACATGGTTGACCATGATTGATTTTCATATTGAGACAATCCTTGTCACAATGTGACATTGATTGATTTTCATATTTAGAAAATCTTTGTCACAATGTGACATTGGACCATGGTTGACCATTATTATAAACCCAATGGATTTATATTAAACCCAAATATTAATATTATAAACCCTATGAATAATATTATACCCTAGGAATATGAACCTTTAGATTAACAAACCTAAGGGATTAATACTAAAAACCCAACGGATGATAAACCCATGAGAATAATATTAAACCCAAGGGATAAATATCATAAACTCAAGGTACATAAACCCTAATCTAAATATTATAAACCCTAAAATAAACATGGTTGACCATGGTTTATCATAGTTGATTTTCATATTGACTCAATCTTTGTCACAGTGCGACATTGGACTATAGTTGACCATGATTGATTTTCATATTGAGACAACCTTTGTCATAATGCGATGTTGGACAATTGTTGGCCATGGTTGACCATGCCTATTTTCATATTGAGACAATCTTTGTCACAATACGACGTTGGACCATGGTTGACCATGGATGACCATGCTTGTCACTATCTGACCATGGTTATTTACCATGGTTAACCATGGTTGATTTACATATTGAGACAATATTTGACATAATGTGAAGTTGGAACATGGATGATCGTGCTTGATTTTCATATTGAGACAATCCTTATAAGAATGTGACATTGATTGATTTTCATATTAAGAAAATATTTGTCACAATGGGACGTTGGACCATGGTTGACCATGATTATAAACCGAGGGGATTCATATTAAACCCTAGGATTAATATTATAAACCCTCTCAACAATATTATACTCTATGAATATGAGCCCTTAGATTAATAAACCCAAGGGATTGATATTATAAATCCAAGGGGATAATAAACCCAAGGGATTAATACTAAGATAAAATCAAGATATATAAACCCTAAGATAAATATTATAAACCCTAAAACAATCATGGTTGACCATACTTGATTTTCATATTAAGACAATCTTTGTCACAATGCAATGTTGGACCATGGTTGACCATGATTGATTTCCATATGGAGACAATCTTTGTAACAAAGTGACATTGGACCAAGGTTGATTTCCATATAGTGAAAATATTTGTCACAATGTGATGTTGGACCATGCTTGACCATGATTATAAACCCAATGGATTTATATTAAGACCAAAGATTAATATTATAAACCCTATGAATAATATTATGCCATAGGAATATAAGCCCTTAGATTAATAAACCCAAGGGATTGATATTACAAACCTAAGGGAATAATATACCAAGGGATTAATACTAAGAACCCAAGGGAATAATATTAAACCCAAGGGATAAATATTATAAACCCAAGGTATATAAACCTTAAGATAAATATTATAAACCCTAAAATAAATATGGTTGACCATGTTTTACCATGGTTGATTTTCATATTGAGACAATCTTTGTCACAATGCGACATTTGACCATGGTTCACCATGGTTGATTTTGATATTGAGACAATATTTTTCACAATGTGACACTGGACCATGGTTGTACATGGTTGACCATGATTATAAACCCAAAGGATTTATATTAAATTGTAGTATTAATATTAAGAACCTTATGAATAATATTATACCCTAGGAATATGAACCCTTACATTGACAAACCCAAGGGATTGATATTATAAACCGAGGATTAATTTTAAAACCCTAAGGTATTTTAAAAACAAGGTATAAAAACCCTAAGATAAATATTATAAACCCAAGGGATAAATATTATAAACCCAAGGTTTATAAACCCTTAAATAAACATGAATGGTCACGGTTGATTTTCATATTGACATAATCTTGCTCACAATGTGATGTTGGACTATGGTTGACCATGATTGATTTTCATTTTGAGATAACCTTTGGCACAATGTGACAATGGACAATGGTTGCCCATTGTTGACTTTCATATTGAGACAATCTTTCTCACAATGTGACGTTGGACCATAGTTGATGGTCGATGACCATGGTTGACACAATGTGATGTTGGACCAAGGGATTGATATTATAAACCCAATGGATTAATTCTAAAACCGCAAGGTATTATAAACCCAAGGGAATAATATTAAACCCAAAGGATTAATATTATAAACCCTAAAATAAACATGGTTGACCAAGGTTGATTTTCATATTGACATAATTTTTGTCACATTGCGACATTGAACTATGGTTGACCATTATTGATTTTCATATTGAGACAACCTTTGTCACAATGTGACGTTGGACAATAGTTGACCATGGTTTATTTTCATATTGAGACAATATTTGTCACAATGTGATGTTGGACCATGGTTGTAACAATGTGATGTTGAACCTAGAGACAATCTTTGTCCCAATGTGACCATGGTTGATTTTCATATTGATATAATATTTGTCACAATGCGACGTTGGAACAAGGTTGACCATGGTTGATTTCATATTGAGACAATCCTTGTCACAATGTGACATTGGACCATGGTTGACCATCATTGACCATGATTGGTATTAATATCAAGACAATCTTTGTCACAATGCGACATTGGACCATGGTTAACCATGGTTGATTTTCATATTGAGATAATCTTTTTCACAATGCGACAATGGACCATGGTTGACCATGATTGTTTTTCATATTGAGAAAAGCCTATGATAAAACCTAAGATAAATATTATAAACCAAGGTATATAAACCCTATGATAAATATTATAAATGCTAAAATAAACATGGTTGACCATGGTTGATTTACGTATTGAGACAATATTTGTCACAATATGACATTGACTCATGGTTCAACATGATTGATCATGATTGATTTTCATATTGAGACAATATTTGTCACAATGCGACGTTGGGCCACAGTAAACTATCGTTGACCATGGTTGACAATGATTAACCGTGACTAACCATGGTTGACCATAGTTTTCCATGTTACAATGCGGTGTTGGATCATGGTCTAATATTTCATATCGAGACAATCCTTTTAAAAAATTTAATACAACAAATAAATAAATATATTTCATACTTAGTTACGTTCTTTTAATATAATCAATATATATACAAATTAATAACTATAGTACATTTTAATAAAAAAAAAAATATATCGTCATTATTATTTAATAAAATTTATTTATATCTTTCAAAATGAAATTTAATCAATTTAAGAAAATAAAGTATATAATATTTAATAAATCCTATCTTTTATTTTATTGAATACGTAAAATGTGATCATAGACCTTCCAAAAAAATCTATGTGATAGCACAATGTCTCAGGATCTGAAAGCCATAGAGATTGCAATGGTAAAAACAACATAAAAACTATGGACGATGATGGAAGGAATTGTCGTTGCCAAACAAGGCTGGAAAATGGACATGTTTTCCCCATCCACTGACTGCGTTTACATCGTTTTTTATTTCCTCAAGCATAAGCAATCCGCCCAACTGAATTTCAAGTAAAAAATTACATGCTGTCAGAGTGGTGTTGTTAGTGTGGTTCTGTCCATGTGGGAGGACACCCAAAAAACAGTGGTGGAGAATTAAAGCACAGACCCGTTTACTAGGACACCTAATTGAAAACCGATCAAGGACACCTGGTGCGCTTTCGATCAAGGACACCCAATGTCTCAAATGAAGGATATTCCGTTCGAACAGAATCACCGCAGTCTATCTATCAAAAAATTAAAAGTCAATATCGGTACAGAAGAAAGAAAGAAATAAATTATTTTAACATCCATGAAGCTAAAGATATCCTATGGTACATAGACGCTTTTGGTGAATGAGATTAATATTGATTGATTATATTTTAAGAAGGTAACTAATTATGAAATATATTATATTTATTTAAATTTTGTATTAATTTTTTTTAAAAGATTGTTTCGATATGAAATATTAGACCATGGTCAACCATGGTCCAACATTGCATTATGACATGAACAACCATGGTTAATATTGATTGATTATATTTTAAGAAGGTAACTAATTATGGAATATATTTATTTAAATTTTGTATCAAATTTTTTTAAAAGATTGTCTCAATATGAAATATTAGACCATGGTCAACCATGGTCCAACATTGCATTGTGACATGGACAACCATGGTCAACCATAGTTCGTCATGGTCAACCATAGTTTACTATGGTCCAATGTCGCATTGTGAAAGATATTATCTCAATACGAAAATAAATCACGATCAACTGTGGTGAACCATGGTTCAACATCGTATTGTGACAAAGATTGTCTCACTATGTAAATCAACCATGGTCAACCATGTTTATTTTAACGTTTATAATATTTATCATAGGGTTTATATACCTTGGTTAATATTATTTATCTTAGGTTTTATCATGGATTTTTTCAATATGAAAAACAATCATGGTCAACCATGATCCAATGTCGCATTTTGACAAAGATTATCTCAATATGAAAATCAGCCATGGTCAACCATGATCCAATGTCACATTGTGACAAGTATTGCCTTGACATTAAAATCAATCATGGTCAATGATGGTTAACGATGGTAAACCATGATTCAATGTCGCATTGTGACAAGGATTGCCTCAATATGAAAATCAACCTTGTTCCAATGTCGCATTGTGACAAGGATTATTTCAATATGAAAATCAACCTTGTTCCAATGTCGCATTTTGACAAAGATTGTCTCAATATGAAATCAACCATGGTCACGTTGTGACAAAGATTGTCTCTAGGTCCAACGTCACATTGTTATAACCATAGTCATTTGTGGTCAACCATGTTCCAACGTCACATTGTGACAAAGATTCTCTCAATATGAAAATCAACCATGGTCAACCATTATTCAATGTCACATTGTGACAAAGGTTGTCTCAATATGAAAAATCAATAATGGTCAACTATAGTCCAATATCAAATTGTGACAAAGATTGTGTCAATATGAAAATAAATCGTGGTCAACCATGGTCAACCATGTTTATTTTAGGGGTATATTATTTATCTTAGGGTTTATATACCTTGGTTTTATAATATTAACCCCTTGGGTTTAATGTTATTACCTTGGGTTTATAATACCTTGGGGTTTTAGAATTAATCCCTTGGGTTTATAGTATCAATCTGTTGGGTTTATGAATCTAAGGGTTCATATCCCTTAGGTTATCAATCCCTTGGTCCAACATCACATTGTGACAACCATAGTCATACATGGTCAACCATGGTCCAACATCACATTGTGAGAAAGATTGTCTCAATATGAAAAATCAACCATGGCCAACCATTATCCAATGTCTCATTGTGCCAAAGTTTGTCTCAATATGAAAATCAATCATGGTAAACCATAGTCCAACTTCGCATTGTGACCAAGATTGTGTCAATATGAAAATCAAACATGGTCAACCATAGTCAACCATGTGTATTTAAGGGTTTATAATATTTATCCCTCGGGTTTATAATCCCTTGGATTTTTAGTATAATTCCCTTGGGTTTATAATATTGATCTTTGGGTTTATATACCTTGGGTTTAAAATACCTTAGAGTTTTAGAATTAATCCCTTGGGTGTATAATATAAATCCCTTGCATTTATCAATCTAAGGGTTCATATTCGTAGGGTATAATATTATTCATAAGGTTTATAATATTAATCCTAGGGTTTAATATAAATCCTTTGGGTTTATAATCCCGATAAATTATGCAAAACCATGGTCCAATGTCACATTGTGACAAAGATTGTCTCAATATCAAAATCAAGCATGGTGAACCATGGCCAACCATGGTCAAATGTCGCATTATGACAAAGATTGTCTCAATATGAAAATCATCCATGGTAAAACATGGTCAACCATGTTTATTTTAGGGTTTATAATATTTGTCTTAGGGTTTATATACCTTGGTTTTAATATTATTCCCTTGGGTGTTTATTATTAATCCCTTGGATTTATAATATCAATCCCTTGGGTTTATTAATCTAAGGGTTCATATTCCTAGGGTATAATTTTATTCATAGGGTTTATAATATTAATATTTGAACTTAATATAAATCCATTGGGTTTATAATTATGGTCAACCATGGTCCAACATCACATTGTGACAAAGATTTTCACAACATGAAAATCAAACTTGGTCCAACATTGCTTTGTTACAAAGATTGTCTCCATATGGAAATTAGTCACATTCAACCATGGTCCAATGCCGCATTGTGACAAAGATTTCCTCAATACGAAAATCAAGCATGTTCAACCATGGTTGTTTTAGGGTTTATAATATGTATCTTTGGGTTTATATGCCTTAGTTTATCTTGGTATTAATACCTTGGGTTCATTATCCCCTTGGGCTTATAATATTAATCCCTTGGGTTTATTATCCCCTTGGGCTTATAATATTAATCCCTTGGGTTTATTAATCTCAGGGTTCATATTCGTAGGGTATAATATTTTTCATAGGGTTTATAATATTAATCCTAGGGTTTAATGTAAATCCCTTGGGTTTATAATCAGGGTTAACCATCGTCCAACGTCACATTGTGACAAATATTTTCTCAATATGAAAATCAATCAGTGTCGCACTGTCACAAGTATTGTCTCAATATGAAAATCAACCATGTTCCAACGTCACATTGTGTCAAATATTTTCTCAATATGTAAATCAATCATGGTTAAACATTGTCAATAACCATGGTCAGATTGTGACAATGATCATCTCTTTTTGTAATGTCACATTGTGGCAACCATGGTCATCCATGGTCATCCATCATCCAATCTCGCATTGTGACAAAGATTGTCTCAGTATGAAAATAGGCATGGTCAACCATGGCCAACCATTGTCCAACGTCACATTATGCCAGTGGTTGTCTCAATATGAAAATCAATAGTGGCCAACCGTAGTCCAATGCCACATTGTGATAATGATTGTGTCAATATGAAAATCAACCATGGTCAACCATGTTTATTTTAGGGTTTATAAAATATATCCCTTGTGTTTAATATTATTCCCTTGGGTTTATTAATCTAAGGTTTCATATTCCCAGGGTATAATATTATTCATAGGGTTTATAATATTAATATTTGGGTTTAATATAGATCCAATGGTTTTATAATAATGGTCAACCATGGTCTAATGTTATATTAAACAATCATAATACTCATGAGATAAGAAGGAGAAATAACCTCATATTAATGATGCAAAATCCAACCCGGTATGAGACTACCACGTTCCACCTGACCGTAGACATGGCTAAGCGAAATCTCTATTCAACCAAACACTCTCGTGCCATATTCCAAGCACGAATGTGGGATCTCATAAAACACATCAATCCAAAACCATCCAAGGCTTCTAGAGGCCATCCACCTCACGTCGAACATCACAAAACCATCACCATATTGGTCTCTACTGTAACACCCTCCTCCCACATCTACCCAAGTAACCATGCCAACTGGGTAAACTTGTGAGAAGAGGCTACTATGATTAGATTCGACCTCCCATGTGGCCTTAAGGAAGTGGAATTGATGGGACACGTCAACCAACCTATCCACATCAACAACAGAACCCACATGAGACATGTCAGCCACTCGCACATCCTGTCCCTGGGTCCCACTGATGTTCTGGACATGTTAGGCATCAATCGCTCATATGCTATAGGCAAGAGATCATACAAAAACCCAAAGTCACTCTCACAGGCTTGCCTGCCAGCAACTAGAGACAAAATTTGTCAGTGTTATGCCAATGAATCTGGGATTTGAGCCACTTTTTAAGGCCCAAAGCCCAAGTCATTGCCTAGAATGGAATGATAACTCAAGAACAGTAATAGAACAGGGAAACAATGATGCAAAAAATAAGTTGAACAAGACCTTAATCAGACCCCTAATAGCCATGTCAGGAATTTCATCAAACATATCATCAACATGTAACCTACATGTGTAAACAACATAATTAAGTGTAGGGATATCATACTTATATGAGAATCACTATGAACCGTTGTTCCCTAATGTCATTTTTTGCATTATCATCTATTAGGTCATAGATACATTATCCATTCATTTACAAGTAGAAACATGCTGAGAGCTATACGTAGTTGTTGTCATAAAACATACATATAACAAGCCTAATAGGAACATAAATATCATAATCATATCAGCCATAAAATCCACATATACATTAGTACATTTACACATGAAAAATCAAGGGAATGAATTCCTCATTAGTGAATACACTAAACCAACTGGAGATGGGACTACCACGTTCCACCCAACCATATAATGGTTGAGCCAAATATTTCTTCAACCATTCAAACTCGTGCCATATTCCAAGCATGAATGTGGGACACAAACGGAAAGAACCAACAAGGGCATACCGAGGCTAAACCACCTAGCCCCCATCAATAAAAACTAGGTTTTACTGTAATCCATCTTGAATCACTAGGCCAACATAATGAACACA
Organism: Pinus taeda; assembly: GCA_000404065.3. Taxonomy (NCBI): domain Eukaryota; kingdom Viridiplantae; phylum Streptophyta; class Pinopsida; order Pinales; family Pinaceae; genus Pinus; species Pinus taeda. The sequence continues at coordinate 16,892 of APFE030088518.1, forward strand.
TCATAACAGGCTTTATCGTGATATCCACGTGATCACTAGGTCAAACAAGAATGGATGCCACCATATTTCTCTATGTACATTTGAGGAGTTTTCTTGTCTCCTAGTCTCTCAGGAGTTACTGCAATCCAAACCAGAATTACTAGGCCCTAAACCGAGACCCACTCTCTAGGATTTACCCATATCCCAAACCCGGGATTACTAGGCCTAATATAGAGAAAACCACCTCTTGGCTTTACCATATATCTTGCCATTTAACAACAAGGATTCCTAGGCCCATCGAGGCAACACAATCCTGGCTTTACTGCAACCCCCAGTCTAGCTCAAGGGTCACTATGCTAGTGAATTTACCATGATCCACAGTTCAGTTCAAGGACCACTAGGCCATATTCTCTATCATTTGGATATCCACCCCACTTAGCTTCGAATCCATCATGCAATCCATCTCAGCCAAAACATGAGAACCCCATCACACCATGGCTATCCAGAAATGGCAAGGCTGGAATGAAAAACATTGTTACACCTAGAAAAACCCATGATATGATAGAAAAGAACCACATCCAATGCCATGCATGCCAAATATAGCAAAGAAAATACACATGTAATTCGATACCTGCAATGAATCTTGTTGTAGCTGCTTAATCTTGCCTTTCCCTGCTTGATCTTTGCTTCATCTTGCCTTATTTTCCTTTATTGCTCCAATGCCAAAATTCTCCAAGAAACTCGAAGTTTCCAAGAGTGAGAGAGAGAGAGAATAATGAGAGAGCCCCAAAACTCAACTGACAAAAGGGTTACCAACTAATCCTCAGAAGCCGTTTTATGAATAAGGCCTCTATTTTCTTCATTTTCCATTATTTTCCTTCAATTTCCTCCTCACATGCAACTCGTGACCTTTCACCTCCCTTTTCTCCTAATTTCCATTATTTTCATAAATAAATGGGCCTAAAATGTCATTTTTTCTTTCCAAAGCCTTACCCATTGCCTTTTCCTTCTTGCCCAACATTCAACTTGGAATAAGTTTCCCATCAACTGTGGACTTATATATTTTAGATGAATTTTTTTACCAAGGTTGTTATAGAACCATCCCCCTTAGGGGAACATTGTTCTTGATGTTCAATGACACCTATAACCAACAAGACTGATGAAAACAAAACATACTGTCCAGGGAGCTTTATAACCTAGCTCGTTGCAATATTTACAATGAATGACCTGCTCAAAAGAAAAACATCATGACAACATGACCAGATAACAACCATACCACATACTAGAGCTTTCTAACATAGCTCATTACAGTATTTAAAACAACCACATATACACATATGCACATTTTCTAAACTAGAAAATTAAAGGATACGATGCCTATATCAATCAACAAGGGAATCCAGAGGGTCACACCTCCACTCTCAAAGTAATACCAGGATTCACCTCCTTCCCAGAAATTCCAGAATCCACTGCCACAGTCAAAGTTGCATCCAATGTCCAGCACTACAATCCTGTGCCACTTTTCCTCTCAATGAACAGTTACTGACTTGTTGTTCTAGGGAGCACTCCCAATGTGCATTTGATTCCATCTTGCAATGCTAATGACCAAAACCAATATATCCATGACCTTCCCTTCTCTGCTACACAGTCCCTTGAGAAATCTGATCACCTCTTTCTGTGTAGTCACTCACCTTCCAAGTTCCCTGGAATCCCCTACCCTGGGTGATCCATCCCTTGGCA
>APFE030088519.1:0-14210 GCA_000404065.3 Pinus taeda
ACCCTTCTATTTTCTTTTTGCAATGGTTTCGCATTTTGTCCAAATCCTTATAATAATTAAACATAATAAAATTTCCAAATCTTTACCATAATAAAAATAATTTGATATTTTTAAATTATTTTATAACATATCTTGATATTCAAAATATTATATTTTAATTTTAAATTAATAATAAACTTAATTTAATTTAATTTAATAGAAATTTACAAATTACATTGTATAAGTATTAATAAGTGTAATGCAATGCATGAATGCCACCAGAATCTGAATTACATTATTATAATACTATTAATCTACCCAAAATAAAATAATAAGTGTATCTAGAAGATCCATCTTAAATATAGATTTAGCATAAGCCAAGAGGGATCTAATTTCTTCACATGCATTTTTTTTTAGTCAACATTATTTAAATGTTTTGTATACTTATTTAATTTTTTTATTTTTAGAATTTTTAAATTTTATTTGGGCGGACATGAGCAATTTCAATTTTGATGACGACGGACATCCTTACACATCATACTAGGTTGTAAAATGAGCCTCTAAGCTTATTGTTGAGCCTTGAGTGACAATGCTAAAACACATATTTCCTATTATAAATTGATTTCACTTGCCATTACCAATATTTTAAGTTTGCAAGGAGTCAAAATTGTAGGATTTCTACTAATTACACTTTTAATATATGATCTAGCCATATACCAAATGTGAGTTTTCTATTCATTTCAAAATGAGAGGTAGTGTTGCTACTTTGATCTCCTATTAACTTACTAGTTATGTTGTTGAATGTTTGTTAGACCCAACATAAAGGCTAATGTGGTTTGTATTGACCTCTGATATTCGATTCATAGGCATACATAATGGCTATGCTTTGAATGGTATGAGCGATTCAACAACCTTCTACCAAAGGATGGTTGATGGATTACTCAATGCCCTATGGTTGATCTATGAAGACTAATATGGTGGAATTATAGAAAGATTAGAAGGAAAAAAAATCTTGTACATTTTCAATATGGAGAACAAGAATCTCAATTTTTTCTTAAAGCCTAAATGAGATTTATGATCCTAACTAAGGTCATTGTTGTGATTGTTAGCCTCACTCTCTCAATAATCAATTAATAAATCCAAATATTAAATTAAATTAATAAAATCATCAGAATTTCTCAAACTAAGGATTCTAGTTTGGATGAGATATTCTCTCTAACTAGCTCTCCTAAATTAGTGTGTAAGTTGAGAAATTGTCTCAACCAAATGACTCTAAGATAGACGCACTATATTAATACCACTTGCACATGTATTTAAATGTAATATTAAATTATTTGAATAAGAGACAATTACATGAGTATGAGAGACCACATGATGGCTCTCTGCCTTTTCCACCAGTTTGTCTTTTGTGTGTTGATGGTTTGAAATTATTGTTTTGTTGTGTGTGTTTAATATGGCTGAGTGAGTTTCCTTCATGTGGTATCGGAGTTATTGTGGTTCTTAGGCCTGACTGAATTCATGGTAGTTTTCCATGGAAATCCTTATTGAGAAGGGGAATGTTAACCTCATTCTCTTAAAAATCAATAATAAATCCAATTATTAAAATAAAGTCATGAGAATCCCTCAAACTAAGGATTCTAGTTCGGATGAGAGATTCTCTCCAACTAGCTCTCCTAAATTAGTGTGTAAGTTGAGAAATTGTCTCAACCAAGTGAGTCTAAGATAGATGCACTATCTTAAGACCACTTGCTCATGTATTTAAATGTATTATTAAATTATTTGAATAAGAGATAATTACATGAGTATGAGAGACCACATGATGGCTCTCTTCCTTTTCCGCCAGTTTGTCTTTTGTGTGTTGCTGGTTTGATTATTGTGTGTTAATTTGCTGTGTGTGTTTAATATGGTTGAGTGAGTTTCCTTCCTATCGTATCAGAGTTGTGGTGGTTCTTAGGCCTGACTGAATTCATGGTAGTTTTCCATGAAAAATCTTATTGTCTATATAGTTTTTGGTGCATCTATATGAAGTCACTATTGGAGTTGTGTGAAAAATGGATATTTGCACGAAGTCCATCAAATGATTGAGGAGTGTGTACTGCCGAGGGACGAAACTGGTTGGAGGTTATTGCATGAGTCCATTGCTCTGGAAAATTGTGGGTGATCAGTGCCTATCATAGCTACAGTGATCGGACTGGTGTATCGTGACTGTGTTGCATAACCCGCTAATTGGATATGCCCAATCACCATTTGTGTATGGTGGATACAAAGTTTTCTGTCACAACACCGAAATCTTGAACATTCATAGAGTGAGAGGAGAAGAAAGTCGAGCACTGTGCATAGGGAGGTTTTTTTTGGGTGTAGTGATTTTTATTGTTTGAATTATTCACTTCAGAGAGGATGCCTTGTGTATTGATTTTCCCTTGTAAATCGACTTGAAATTTCAGTATCGTGATGTGTACCAGTTATATGTGGAGAGAAAACAAGTTGCCATGCTGTCCACCATAAATGTGCAGAGCTACAAGTGGGCTAGCGATCATTTATTTATTGCAACGCTGAGCTCGGATACCCTCATAGATATCTTTGGATATTACTCCTCTCAACATGTTTACAGTGAGACGGAACTCCTTTTTTGAAGGCATTCAAGGAGTGTTTGTTTGTGTGCTTGTCTAACCGATCGTAATGTCCTATTCAAATCGGTTGGAGAAGATCTCTTTAGATTATGAATAGTGTCTTTAATCCATTCATTGCCCTCTGTATTGCTCTCTGTTGTTAAAGTTTCTATGATCTCTTCTACGGTATCCTTGGAGAAGCATTTGTCAATCAAAGAACGTTTATACAAGATACTTTTCTTGCCATGATGGACTTGAAGCGAAAATTCTTCAATTGCTGCTCTGACAATGTTCCTATCTCTAGAGTTCAAATCAACCATGCGTTTCTCCAATTCTTCCAATTTCTCTGATGGAATATAATGAGTGCCGAGACGAGTTGAAATCATTTCCACACCATCAAGTCGTGCATCTGTTAAGGCCATTTCTCGTAGATCTCAACTAATCGGATTATCACTTCCCTGCTAATGATATTCAGTTTACGTGGGTTATTAAGAGTGATAACTCGTACACGACCTTTCTCTTCATCTAGGACATCCTGAGGAGCTTGAGATTTAGGTTTGCTCTCTGCCATTGGATGTGCCATATAAGCCTTTAAACCAGCACAAATTCCAAATGTTCTCCACTCAAAATTACTTGCAGCAAGGAGAACCGGAGATGTAATGAATTGACCTAAAAATGGCATGAAGGAGTCTCCTTAGAACTTGCAAGAAGGGCTGAAATCGCAGAGTTTGAAGATGGTTGGGAGTAACTGAAGCTTTTAACAGTCGACAGGGGAGCTCACTTTAGCATCTTTCAGAACCCCAGATATCGCCAGTGTACACAGCTTTAGTATCGATCTCTCTTGATGTCCAGATCCAGAGTTCTAGTGTAAAGTATTGGCTAAAGTCTCTCCAACAAGGTGTGCTTTATTTTTTTAAGAAGGGAACGTGCACAAAATTTTGATTTTTGAATTCATTTCACTTTTAAAACGTAAAATCATAAACATTAATTCACCTTTTAAGTTACATCATAAGCTGATTTTTTTTTATAATGTGATATAAGTCTTTGGAGGAATAAGGACATATTTTAATATTTTCGAGAGATAAGGAGTATTTATAATTCTTTATGTAATAGAGTAATAAGTGATTTTATGGAGTTATAAGATGCATATTTTGTATTTGGAGTGATAAGGGGTATTTGTTAAGGAGGTCATTTTCATATTTTGTTGAAGAAAGCGGGTGAGCTTTTTTTGAAGACAAATTATTTCAAGGAGTTCTCATTGTTGGGGAAATTTCATTCATGATGTTGTGAAGATGAAGAGTTATTTAATTCAATATTTAATAAAGACATAATTTTTGTGGTGTTTGTGTCCTAAATCCGCTTGAAATTGAATAAGGGGATCTTAGGTACACCGTGTGTATGCGTGTGCATGACTTGTGTTCAGTTTACCAAAATTATCTATTTATTATGCTTAAACACAACAACTACATGCACATAAGAAAGTTTACATATACAAGTCATTGATCAAGCTCCTAAAATTAAAGCTCCCATAATCCATTAAGTTCATAAGCACAAAGCATCACATCATCGACTTGATAAAAGTAATATTTTGCAACAACATTTCACAACAGCTAATTCATGCCATCAAGTTAAGGATGCTACACACTCAATCATTTGAAAGTACAATTGCCATCAACATTTTTAACACTTTTTGTCTCACTTGCAAATACACATTTTTTAACTAAATTGTACAGGTGCATTCTCGGTTGAAACCGACACCCAAACTTTAAATAGATAAGGAATCAATTAAACCAAGTGAATCCATTGTTTTTTAACTAAGTCATTCATATCATTGTAAGAATTTCTCTTGGGCACATTTTCGATAGTATTCGACACCCTTCTTTTGATCAATCAAGAGTGTGAATTCAAGCAAGTGCAAATCTCTCAACATCAAGCAAGCCTAAAACTGATTGAAGCAAGCATCAAGCAAGCATGAAAGAAAGAAAGTGTGAGTTCAAACAATCAAGCAAGCGAGCGTGTTCATAAAATAATCAAGCAAGCAATCATCATCAAACGAGCGTGACTTCTAATCTTCAAGTAAGCATCAAAACAAGCATGTGTCTACAGTAAGCGTACTAAGATCAAGTGAGCGTGTCAAGTAACCAAATCAAGTGTGATAGTTGAACGCACAACAAGCGAGCATGTGTAAAGTTCATTACAGCATTCATAAAGTTCCTTTCAAGCAAAGTGATCGTCATCAAGTGAGTGTCAAGTCAACAATTCAAGCAAGTGTTTAAAGCATCAGCAATCAACAAACAGTACAAGCGAGCTTGTCATTTTAGTGATCGACTCAAGTGCACAATTTTCAAGCACGAATTCTACACCAAGTGAGCCTGACTTCAAAGTAAGCAAGACAACATGGCGACACACATTCAGTTGTTCCAAATTCTTCACAATCTAATGTTATCATCAGCCGACGACATGGTGCACATTAGCAAAACCACTCTTGCTGACATTCAAGTACATCTTCAACATGCACATGAAACGATTGAGTTCCTTCAACTCGAGTCGCAACTGCAGAGAACAGAGTTGCAAGAGAAGCATGTTGCTTCTAAGTCTTTGACCAATCCAAATACAGCTATTCATTCGAACTCATTCATTCAACCAGCTTCAAGTGTTGAATTTGTTCCAATGCAACTTTCTTCCAAACCCATCATCAAGCCATGGGAAGAAATCCAAAGTAATTGAAATCGATGCGGCTTAGGATATGTTGAAGATGAAGACAACTTACATATCCCTGATTATTCAAAGCCCATTCAGTTTGTCAGTGCCGGATTACTTGAACATATCACCTCAACAAGTTCTCCGCAAGTTGCAAACAGACATCAATGCACACAAACTGAAAGTGCAGACAAACAGAAATGCATGCAAACTCAAGTTGCAGACAAACCGAAATGTTCTCATTGTCAAAGAAACGGTCATCTGGAAGATCAGTGTTTTGATCTCCATCCTTGTAGCCACTATGGCAAGTCCAATCATACAACAGAGAAATGATGCAACCAACGATAGTCAGCCATATTGAAGATAATTATTCATGGATTGATCCCTAGGAATGGTCATCCATAGCCAGAAGATTGTACAGGTTTTTCAATTGGATTCACTCACACGTATTGCAACCAACAGTCAAATGAAGATGGTACTCTCGTGCCGTTGAATGGGGGAGTACAATAGTGAAACTCTCCTACACCTACAAGGGGGGAGTTCAGATATATTCTGGAGAAGATTGCCTCTCCTTTCAGTTAACAAAGGGGTGAAAATGTCAATGAAATTGACAAGTGGTTGTCAGACTGAAAGTCTCAACAACATCAGTGAAGTAGCTAGTGGGTATCTTCATCAGCTAGTGGGTGATCATCATCAGCAAATACGCCAGTGGGTGTTCATCAAATTATGTTAGTGGACATCGAATGTTGTTTCCAAGAAAAGGACAGTTGGATTCTTTTGCAGCTTGGCACATGATGGAGTTGTCAAGCGACATTCAGAGATGAATCCGGCATGCAGTTGATTCATATTATTTTCAAATTTGAGTTTTTTTCAGCATCCAGCTTTGGCAATTTTTTAGGCAAATGGTTTTTGAGGATCAACTTGAGAACTTGGAAAATGGTTCCTTGTTCATTTTGGATTTATCATTGGGGGGGAATGTTAGCCTCACTCTCTTAAAAATCAATAATAAATTCAATTATTAAAATAAAATCATGAGAATTCCTCAAAATAAGGATTCTATTTTGGATGAGAGGTTCTCTCCAACTAACTCTCTTAAATTAGTGTGTAAGTTGAGAAATTGTCTTAACCAATTGAGCCTAAGATAGACGCACTATCTTAAGACCACTTGCTCATGTATTTAAATGTATTATTAAATTATTTGAATAAGAGAGAATTACATGAGTATGAGAGACCACATGATGGCTCTCTGCCTTTTCTGCCAATTTGTCTTTTGTGTGTTGTTGGTTTGATTATTGTGTGTTAATTTGTTGTGTGTGTTTAATATGGCTAAGTGAGTTTCCTTCATGTGGTATTAGAGTTGTTGTGGTTCTTATGCCTGACTGAATTCATGGTAGTTTTCCATGGAAAATCTTATTGTCTCGGAGAAACTTTAGGAAAGGGCATAAAAAATATACCAATGCTTGGATAGAGCTTGTTATTGAAGAAGAATTACTTCTATTTTGACTTAGATGGAGGCCATTGGATGCATTTTGTTAGCCTAGTCATTGTTTCATATCATCCAACTAGTTCTCAATACCATGGGTAGCATAATATATATATATAAATATATAATATATATTCCTTAATACTATATATACTATGAACATTTATCACCTTCAAATCTTAAACTTCCCAACCTACATCAAAACCATGTGGAACTTGGTCCGCGAACATAAGATAGAGTCTAGATGGATAGTTTGGTGCAAATATTACATTTTCATTATTATAACCAGGTTATAATGCTAAGAAAAATAGATTGAAAAAATTTGTGCATGGATGCAATGAATAAATATTTTATGCTTAAGAAATCATACAAAACCTACAATGGAACTCATATTATGAGGAGAAACAAACTTACATGATAAAGCTACATGATCTCCATAAAATGGATGATGCCCACTAAATTAGAGACACTTCGATGACAACAATGTTATACCATATAAAAAATAGAATTAGGAAAAGAACAAAAACATATATGGATTTAAATAAACCAATAATTATGTATTTAAGTAATTAAAACAAATGAAACCAACTATAAAAAACAAAATAAATAGAAAATTATTACATCACTATCTATATTTATTCTTATACTTTTACTTTTAGTTTCGGAGTGTCTTTAAACAAATATATATATAGATATAGTAAGAAAACATAGACAACTAAATTATATTATAAACTGAGACAGAAATTGAATAACTATATTCAAAATTCATATTCTCCCATTAGATTTCTTAAGCAAAGCCATATCTATTTTTTTAATGGTATTGAATGGTTGTGTCAGTGGTTTTGATTTTAATGAACCCCTCTCAAGAGTCTTGCAGAAAGTTTGAAACTTTGGCAAAAGTATGAATACTAGTTAATTAGAATATTGAATTTCTTTTAGTGGATATGGCATTAGCAATAAAGAAGGGCTGAAGCTTTAATTGGAATATGTTTTTAAGTCCCTTTATAGTCAATTTTTTATTAATATTATATAGTTAAAATAAAAAAAACATAAATATTTATAAATTCCGATTGTTAATTTATATATTATTATAAGTATTTTAAAATATTAAATGAAACTCTATTAATAATAAAATTCAATTTCTAGAAACCATATTTTAAAATAGACAAACTTATATACATAAAATTGCTGTGATCTTCCCCATCAAAATTGCTCACACTCCTTATCTTAGTCGTACTTGTATTGCAATGCCATGAATATGTCAGAGGAAGTAATGATCCTTCGTCAGTTGCAATGCCATGAATATGTCAGAGGAAGTAAGAATCCTTGTGCAGATAAAAGAGCAACTAGAACTTGTCTGATAAAATTCCATGTCATTGGAATGGAGTGGTTTGTGATGCTCGATTCAACGTCGTCACTAAAATTAATCTCGCCAACACCAACATTTCAAGAAGCTTGAATTCTGCTATATGTGGCCTTCAAAATCTGAAGGTGTTAATGCTGCAAGGGAACCATTTCGGAGGTCCATTCCCCCAAGGACCGTTGGCGTGCAAGCGTTTGCAAGAGTTTGCATCGCATCCATGAACTCGGTGAGTTGCGCCATCTGAATTTGGCGTCTAGCAATTTCTCTGGAGTGATTCCTCTAGGGTTCGGCATGTTACCCAGCCTGGAGACATGTGGCTCAAAAATAATTTGCTGAGTGGATCAGTTCCTGATTTTCTCGGCAATTTGACGAAGCTGGAGAGTTTGGATCTCGTTGTCAATCATCTCTCGGATAACATTCCCACCAGGTTGATGAAGTTTCCCAAGATGACAGAACTCTATCTCTGGCGAAACCAGTTGTCTAGACAAATTCCTCACAATATTGACCAACTGAAGAGCATGAAGTCTCTCTACTTTTCAACCAATCGGCTGAGTGGAACGATTCCTGAACAATTGCAAATCTGACCCATCTGGATACCTTGTCCTTGTATGAGAACAACTTCACGGGTCCGTTCCTGCACGGCTTGGAATGCTCCATCATCTGCGCTACTTGGATCTTTCAACTAACAGGCTTACTGGGTAGTTGCCACAGAATTTGGGTACATATTCTGATCTTTGGCTCATCGATGTTTCACGCAACGGTTTCGAGAGTCCACTTCCTAAAGACCCGTGCAGGGGCAGAATCCTATATGCATTGGTTATATTTATAAAATATAACTAATTTTAATGGGACCTTGCAGCCCTTAAACTCTTGTAGCAGTTTCCAGTACACACAACTCTATAAAAACCAGCTAGGTGGCCAGGTTCCTTTGATGTTATGGAGCTCTCAAAATATCACAGAACCGAAGCTCTATAATAATATGTTTGAAGGCCATATTCCCATAGAGGTTGGGGAAGCAAAGAGTTCGCTAACAATCGGTTCAGCGAAGTCATCCCTCCACAGATTGGACAGCTGAAAAACCTCGTCAAATTCAGTGCAAGCAATAACCGACTGCCCGGGCCTCTTCCTGATGAGCTTGCAGGCTTGAGTCCAATTAATATCCTCCAGCTTGATCACAATTCTTTGTCTGGGGAAATTCCAAACGGGATAATATCATTACCACATCTCTCTCAGCTCAATTTTTCCAACAACCAGTTAACAGGTAAAATCTCTCCAATGGTAAGATCTATGTCAAATTTAAGGGTTCTGGACCTGTCAAATAATTTAGTTTCAGGGGAAATCCCTTCTCATTTGGGGAAGCTTACGTTAGTCGTTTTCAACGCCTCTGACAACTAGTTGGGTGGCTCAATTCCAGCCCCTCAACGACTTGAAAGCATTCAAAGAAAGTTTCCTTTGCAACCCAAAGCTATGCGTAGATCCGGCTCTTAGGGTTACATCATGTGCTTCTCATAAAAGAGTATCAGTATTACATCATTGTTTGCCCGTAATACTTATGTCGTTCATGTTTTTCGCGTGGATAATTATACTGCTTTTGTGTTTGATTGTGTTGGATATGTTAACACAACAAACATTGGCGGACTGATAAATTTATTTCCAGGAAAACCAAGGATCTCAAAGTCATTTGGAGTAACATATTTTCAGCGAGGCTTGGAAGTGGGCCAGGCATGTTTGGAAACATTTAGGTCAGGAAGCTGTTACATGAGTTTTAGAGGCAGGTTTTGGTCCAGTTGGTTGGCCCAGAATTGATTGAACATATCATATTGTCCGTTGAGTGGGTATCTCTCATTTGAAAATACTAATGGTGTTTGATGGAGGAGCACCTTTGGTGTATGGATGAACCTACATTAATTATATATATATAGCTTTTAGTAATCTTAGTTTACATAGTCCATTGTGATCAATTAATATTAGATGTGGACGTAGCAATGTTTTGAATTATAAATAATGGATTCCAAAAAGTTCGAGCAAGCCTACAAAATGCCAACTTTACTTTCAATAGAGAAGCGCAAGTCCAAGATAGTGTGAGGAATGGTTATGAAGCTCAAAGAGAAGTGGTAGAAACTTATCTTTGTTATTTTAGAATTTGGTGTAAGAATTTACAAGGTAAGTTCTTTAGATAGAACACCAAAGGACACTGATCACAATTAGATCACAGATTGGTACACCAGTGTTTTTGACATGGTTAAAACTCTCAAAGAAGAAAACAGTCCACAGCCTGAGCCAACGCAGCCACTTCAGGCAATTTATTAATGTAAAAGAAAGAAAATTTACATAAGCTTCTCTCATGAACAGTCACCTTACAAACAACCCTCGATGCTTTTTAAATAGAGATCATGGACCAATCAGGTGTTAAGCCACGGATCAAGTGTCGGTAATACCAAGAAGAGAATGAACCGTCGGATCACTTCATGTCTAGAACATATTATGACCGTTGGATTTTAAGTTACAAAAAGTACATAGTAAAGAAACACACTTTACCTAACTATACACTAGACCAAGTTATACTTAACTATTTCCTATGTGTCGGAATATCCTAACATCCCCCCTTAAGAAGAACTTGGGATATGATTGAAGGATGTACGAAGATGACGCAATAAGAGAAGGAAAGAGGCATTAGAGTATATCCCCCCTTAGTGACAACTTCCTAAACTCCAACCATAAATCGAAGTTTAATAAACTTTGCCTCTGTGAAAGCCTTTGTAAAGATGTCTGCAACTTGATCATCAGTTGAACAATATTGCACTTCAAAAATATTGTCATGAATGAGCTTTCTGATGAATTACATGTGTAGTTCAATGTGTTTTTTGCGCTGATGTTGGATTGGATCTTTGCATAGTTGAATGGCACTTTGATTATCACATCAAAGTGTAGTTGAATGCTATTGTTGAAAACCAAACTCTGACAGGATTTGACAGAGCCACAGGGCTTCCTTACTAGCTTCTACAGCGCCACGATACTCTGCATATGTTGAAGAAAGGGAAATGGAACTTTGTTCTTAAAATCATATGTAATAGGTCGAGAACCAAGAGTGACGACATAACCTGCAGTAGACTTTCGATCATTAGGGTCACCAGCCCAATCAGAATCATTGAAACCAACCAATAGAGGAGATGCTTCTACATTGTAATGAACCCCAAACTAAACTATACCTCGAACATAACGAAGTATTCTTTTAGTTGTTTTCTAATGAATTTCATGTGAGTTTTGCATAAACCGAGCAATAAGGCCAATAGCAAAGGAAAGGTCAAGACGGGTATGGGTCGGATACAAAACTTTTCCAACAAGTTGATGGTATAAGGTAGCATCAACTTCAGGAGAAGTAAAAGTGACTAAAAGTATGGCTCCAGACTAAAAATGAGGAGTTGGCATACATTCTTTCATGTGAAAGTGGCATAGAAGATCACATGCATAATTGGACTGGGAAAGGGAAATACCTTCTTTGGATTGCAAGACTTGAAGACCAAGAAAATAATGCAAGTGTCCTAAGTCTGTCATTTCAAACTATTTTTCAAGGCTAGAATTCACATGGCTTATAAGGTTGGGATCACTACCAGTAAGGATAAAATCATCAACGTAAAGAACGAGAATGATAAGAGACTTACCCACTTTTTTGGTGTAGACAGTATTGTCATAATGACATCTAGAAAAGTCAGTATCTATAAGAAATATATCCATTTTGGCATACCAAGCCTAAGGGGCTTGCTTGAGACCATAAAGGGATTTCTTAAGCTGACATACAAGGCTGGAGTCTATTTGTAAAAATCCAGGAGGTTGTTCCATATAGATTTCTTCATGCAAGTCCCCATGCAAGAAGGCAGATTTAGCATCCATCTGATAGACTTCCCATTTGAAAGAGGCAGCAAGGGAAAGAACAAAGCAGATAGAATTTATTTTGGCAGCAGGGGAGAAGGTTTCAGTATATTCAATTCCTTCAACTTGTGAAAAACCCTTAGCAACAAGATGAGCTTTATGTTTATCAAATTTTCCATCTAGTCCAAACTTGGTTGTGTAAACCCATTTGCATCTAGCAAGTTTTCATCCCTTTGGAAGAGGAACAAGGTCTCATGTATCATTTGCCAATAGTGAATGATATTATTCATTCATAGTTGTGTCCCAATCTGGATGGCCTGAAGCTTCTTCAAAGGTGTTAGGATCATAATTCACTGAACCTTGAGCCAGTGAAGAAGAGGCTCTATTGAATTGAGAACGTGTACAAAGATGATATGTACGATCACCTGCAAGAGCATCTATTGCATCCCGAGTAGTGCAGACCCATTTTGGAAGCTAAGGAGATGAAGAAGCATCCCGAGAAGGTGGGGAAAGATTGTCATCCTCGCTTTCATCATCTGAAAACTGAATATTTTCAAAAGTAGAAGGGATAAAGAGAGGTGGCACATCTGCCGAACTAAGCTCATATGCCGATATATTTTCAAGAAACTTTACATCTCTTCTAATGATAACATTTTTGGATTTAGGTTGAAGAAGTCTATATCCTTTGATATCTTCAGAATATCCAATAGAAATACATTTTTCACTCTTAGGTTCTAAGGCTTTATGTTTCTCATGTGAAATATGGGCTCATTCTTTACTTCCAAAAACACAAAAGTGACTTACATCTGGTTTGATTGAGCTTCAGGCTTCTTTTGGAGTGATATTCTTTAAAAACTTAGTAAGAGTGTGATTTACTATGTAATTTGCACAGTTAATTGCTTCTGCCCAAAATTTAAAACTAGGTCCTTTAGATTGAAGCATATAATTAGCCATTTCTTTTAAGGTGTGATTCTTCCTTTCAGCTACACCATTTTGTCGTGGAGTATATAGAACAGTATGTTGCAATTGAATTCCATGCTCAGTGCAAAAGTTGATGAATTTGTTATTAGCATATTCTCCACCATTATCTAATGAAACCAGCTCACAAAAAGATAGAAAAGATAGATCAGCAACTTAGAAATCAACCTCTTCAAGGGGGAAACCTCCTTTACATTACACAAATGAACAATTCTTGGATGATACAAATGACAAGACCTGATTTCTATATATAGGAGTCTAAGTAGTCTCACTACAATCAGAGCCTACATAACAATAATATTGTAGGAGAACAACAATAACAATAGTGGGCTTCTATGGGGTACAATAATAACATGGGGACTATATGGGCACAATAACACAATAAGGGGACTGCACTAATAACAATAAGGGTTTACACTAGTAATATAGGGACTTAACATGCCTCTCTCCTTCAAAAATTGTTGTCCTCAACGCTTGAGTAGTTATGGATGCTTTTGTATAAAATTCTTGTCCTCCCATGTGGAATCTTCAGTAGATAAGTTCTTCCACTTGATGAGATATTATGAAATTGATCGATTTCGTAGCTATCGATTTCTTGTTTCTATGACTGCTTCAGGTTCTTATATGACTTTTCCTTCTTTGTCAAGTTTTGAAAATATTGTTTGAATTGGGATCTTCTGCAACTTTTGAATGAGTGCCCACACTTCTTCGTCATTGTTCCATTCATCGTTTCCTTCATTTATCCAATCTAGTTGGATAATAGAAATGGCACAAAACAATGCTTCCACATCCTCATCCTTTCTTGAGAGTGCATCTACAACAATATTTTACTTCCCTTTTTTGTAGATGATTTCAAAGTCATAACCCAACATATTTTTGACCCGTTTTTGTTTTTCTTCTAAAGATAATCGTTGTTCTAAAAAGTATTTAAGAATATCATGATCCATTTTTACCTTGAAGTGTCTTCCCATTAGGTAAGGTCTGATGTTTGGAGGAACACTTCTTGGAATCAAATGAATAGCATCATCATGATCACAAATAGATGTGAGGCCTTTGGGAGTCTCAAATACCTTGGAATGATTGCTCAAGGCTTTTGGGGGATCTGGAGAAATAGATGATTTTGATGTGGGAACCTCTAGCGAACATAATTGTGCAATTATGCCTCGTTGTTCTTTATTTAGAAGCTTTTTCATTCTGTTAGAGCTGATTATGTTTCTTAGTTTCCATG
>APFE030088524.1:0-12001 GCA_000404065.3 Pinus taeda
AATCGGCGAAGGGTGATCTCTTGAGCACAAGTTCAGATCTGAGCATCTGAGGTTATTTCAGCCCTAGTCCAAGGTACGCAGAGGCGCCGAAGGTTCAGTGCGTGGGTACACAGAGGCGTTGAAGGTTCAGTGCGGGGGTACGCAGAGGCGCCGAAGGTTCTGTGCGTGGGTACGCAGAAGCGGCGAAGGCTCAGTGCGTAGGTACGCAGGGCAACCGTGGTTCAGGTGCGTGCTTTCTGTAGCAGCACGCGGCGCGATTATTCTTCTGAGTGCGTACTTTCTGAGAAGTACGCGGCGCGATACTATTTTTGGGTGCGTACCTGCTGGAAAGTACGCGGCGCGATAGTGGCATTGGGTGCGTACTGTACGCAGTTCAATGAAAGGAGAAGTGCGTGTCCACGCAGTCCAGAAGAAGGAGATCTGCGGGTATACGCAGAGAAGCAGAAGGTGAACTGCGTAGCAACACAGGCCAGTAAAAGAAAACCGCGTATCTATGTTAAGATCTTCTGTTGGTTGAATTTTTCTGTTGAAAGGAGTTCTGGGTTCTGTTCTGTTATTGTTGATCTGGTTATTACAGCTGACTGTACTATTTACATATACTTGATGATCATTTGATGTATATGGATCCAGTTTGAAAATTTATGAAAAGTGGTCCTTGAAAAGAAGTAGGGGGTTGTAGCTCCCTTTCAGGAGAGACTGAAAACGAGAGAGAGTTGAAGCTCTCAGCAGGTTGCAGCCTGCGTACTGGTAAAGGACTGCACCAGTACAAGACCATTGTAAAAGGAGTTTCTAATTTGAAAGAAGATAGAGACATATTGCAGCAGGTGGTTTTCACCCACATTGGGTTTCCACCTTATATCTGGTGTTCTTTGATGTGACTGTCTGATTTTCTTGTTCATGCTCATTATTTATGGTATTGGTATGCAAAAATAATTCAAAGTATAAATAAGAAAAGAATTAGATAATACTGATTCACCCCCCCCTCTTAGTATTATTGTCAACAAAGATACCTTTTGAAAGCACCATTTGTAATATTGAGGAGAGTATTAATGATTTGAGCACTTAGGACAAAGAGACCATAATATTGGACTACACTTCTATATTAAAAAACTCTAGGCCTCCCTTGGACAATATTAACAAAGAATAATGTTTAGCTATCAAGAACATTAAAAACAATGACAATATTGTCATCCTTAAGGCTATTAAGGGTGGCACCACTATTGTTATGGAAAATAGTGACTATATTAAAAACATGAATGAACACCTTAACTATAGTGATAGCTACAAAATGTTAGAAAATAAATCAATTTTTATAATTATAAAATAAGTCAAAAGGATCATTAAGAAATCTAACTTAGATGAATGGACTAAAAAATGACTTACGCCTAATTATGAAATTACACCAAGAATTTAAGGTCTCCCTAAAATCCACAAGGATAGGGTACCCTTAAGACCTATTGTCAACGCTATTGGCTCCCCTGCTTATGAACTTGCAAAATATGTCTCTAAAATCCTTAATCCCCTTGTAGGTTATTATGATTCATTTATCAAAGATCTAAGTGAGATTGTGAAGATGATTGAGAAAGAAAAAGTTAAAAATGAGGACTAGCTTATCAAATTTGACGTGGTATCCCTATACACCATGATTCTTCTTACTAAGGCCATCAATGTTATCAAAGAATTAGTTGATCCTCAAACCGACAGTCTTACTGATGTTTTCCTACACTACATTTTTTATCTTCTAAGGTAAGTAATATGAACAAACCATGAGAGTTGTAATGAGATCCCCTTTCTCATCCATTGTAGCAAACCTTTTCATGGAGAAATTTGAGAAGCAAGCCCTTGAATCTTACCCATTCAAACCCGATTAGTGGAAAATATATGTTGATGACACCAATGTCAAGTCGTCTTCTTGTCGCTCAAATTTTACAGTACAAATACGACAACGATCAAGGTGGGGGTTGTCACTCTAATCCTCATCCTCTCTATTCTAGTTGTCTCCCTACAACATGCTATGGAGGGTAGTCCCTATGAAATGTGAAGATGGAAAGATCCATTGAAAATTGACAAGACCGGGAGACACAACTGAATGGCCTAGCAACATGGTTAATTTAGTGAGTTTAATGATTATATTAGGCTATCTTGAAAGACCAATTCTTTAATGGAGTCAAATACTTGCTTAATATAAATTATTTACCAAGTAACTAGATTAAAAATTGTTGCATTAGGATGCTTCAATGTCCTGTATGAAATGAAACACCCTAAAACTAAGTAAAATGTAATATCTTCGTCTATTTTAGATTAGACACCTAACTAGGTGAATCCTTTCCCTTAGTTGTTTTCAAGCTAGTATCTAGAGTAGGATCCTGAGAGAAGCCTATGGAAAGATATCAATGGCTATAGTAGTGATACCTCCCTTGGAAATCTAACCACCTGATTCCTCTGGTGTTGCAGAGACTAAGGCTCTGACAATTGCAAGGTCACCATGTTAACCATTAAAGAGTTTCTAGACTTCGTAAGCTAGATGAAAAAGGTGGTCCTAAGAGTATTTCAACCAAGCTTATGCTTGGAGGTAAATTAATTAAATGCAAGTATAATCCTAGGATGTAAATGTAGGAAGAGAGATTACTTTTAGTGAGATTGTTAAATGTATTAAGCACTTGGTGACAAACTACAATGATATTAGAACAACGAAGTAATTAACTCAATATATAATGTCATATTCACTAAAAAGGAGACGCTCAATGGAACAAGATAGAAAGCGCAAAAATGTTGTCAAGATCAAGACAATTGCTCTTGAAACAACCATAAACACAATGCTTCCTTCAATAATGCCAATTAGGATGGAAATTAACAATAGTGTACAAATGTGTCAATTAGGTACACAAGATAGAGAACTTAAATACAACTAACAATTCTTTTGGATTACCACAATACACAACATTAGTTACACTTGTCACAAAAGAAATTTCCACGTTGACCATAAGCAACAATATAACTACTTATTCAATTATCCACTTAACGTGATTGCAATGACAAGTAAAGATATTCCTCAGAACCATTGTCACAATGGAATGAGAGAAAATATCATTAATCCACAACTTTATTTTATAGAGAAATGGGCAATCCAGTTAGCCTTTTAGAGCACTTATGAATTAGGTTCACCAATTATGTTCTTGAAGAAAGAATGCTAAATCAATGAAGAGCACTTAAATGCAAAATGGCAATTGCAAAATATGACAAGACACCAATGAACCCTTTGACCAAAATTGAAGCCCAAATCACTTAAATAATTAATGCTTATGAATTATATTATTTATTTAGTTATTTTTAGAGCCTTTAGTAAAATTTATTACTCCTACAACCTTGTATTCGAAGGTCTTCAAATTTATATCATACCTTGCAATGACTATACCAACACTTGAAAAAGAATGCAAGCTGTCAAGAATGAGCTAGAAACTCAAAATAAGATACCTTCCAATGACTGCCAATTAGTTTTGGGACCACTTGCAGGTTATATACCAGAAAAATAACATTTAGATCGAACCTTTAAATTGAATTTATCAGACGTATATCAACTCGGAAAATCAATGATTCAGTCTTCCAAGAAGTTAAGAAGGAGCCAAGCACTTAATGCCTAATGAACTTGAATGATTAATTGATGAAGTTAAGTGATTAATTAATGTTTTTTAGTTACTTTAAATGTTTTTTATTGGTGTTATGAGAATGAATAGATGGATTTAGAAAAAAAGACAAGACATTGAAGGACCAAAGAGTAAACCAAGAGGCTTAAAGGCCTAGTTGAGGGCTAGAAGGCTTGGAGATGACGTCCATTTCATGCAACCACAATGTTAGCAAAAAAATTTGCTGCAACAGAAGATGTTAGAGATTAAACAAAATGTAAAACTTTATCATAGGCCTACAATCACAAGAAAACGTTAAATGTTTATGCCAGGAACCCCACAACCAAGCCAAAAATTCCCAATGATGGATGGAAAAATCCTGACAAGGCTTTAGGCTAGCAAAAAAAAATGACCTTTAAGGCCTACTCTAAGGGAGAAAAATCCCTAGAAGGGATGTCACTAGCCTAACTAGGCTTACGTCTAAGGGAGAAAGGCCTGTAAGGGCCTGCATCCAAGCCCCGAAAGAGCTACCACCTAGGGAGGAAGCCCTTAGAGGGTTGCGATAAGGAGAAAAGGGGCCCTAGGGATTGCGACTTAGGGAAAAGGAGCCCTAAAGGGATGCAGCTAACCGCTAGGAGCAAACAAATGAATGTGGTCCCCTAAAAACCCAAAAATTTACTGCAAAACCACTTAAGAAAAACTTAAAAGGCTGGACGACTTCCTTCCTTCAGCTGAAGGTTTCCATTCTGGAATCTGGGGTGGCTAGATCTTACCCTCAATGACCTAGATAAAACTTCCTTGCTTGGATGAATTACCCAGATAGTTAATCCATATGGTGAATCAAATCACCTAAGATAGATCATACTGATAGAATGCTCTTATCACCAACAAATGAATTAATAGTTAAAATTCATTTAGCACAATATAGGATGAACACACGTAACACATACCACATATTATCACATAGAAGAACACCATGAACTGAAACCCAAAGTCTTTCTATTATGATAAAAAATGTTCCCAGTAGAGGAACAACTCAATACTAGTGTTACAAAATATTCTTTATCCAAAGATATCAAATAGAATCTCAATAGCTATTTTATATATAGAAAAACCCTCCAAGTGGAAAATAATGGCTAGTTGGCTTAATCCTCGTCAAAATAATCCCAATTGTCAAAAATAATTTAATCCTATTTTAATCTTCATTCTCGAATTTTTAATTTTGAGGAAAAATTCAATTTTTTCTTTAAAACCATTTTTTATTAATCAAAAAATTAATATTATGGATTAATTTCCTCAAAAAATTAGCTTTGACTTAACCATCAAGCTCCTATGGCTCAAATTTTCTTAAAATATTCATTTTTACCTTGGTGGAGGACCTCCAAAAATTGACTTCCTTTGGACCCAGGAATTTTTGATAATTTTCTACTTGGAGAGAAATTAATTTCTCTATAATTATTTTTTGACTCAAAATTAATTAATTTTCCATCTTAGGAATTTTATTTATTTTAATGAGAAAAATTGATTAATTAAGTGTAGAGGGGATTAATCATTTTTCACCCTCAAATATTTTAGCCATGGTGTCTACCTGTGAAGGACCACACACTATAATGTTTCTACATCAAAATATTACAATTAATTCAACCCTTAGAAGGGGAAATACACATTTAGACTAGACCCTCAAGACATTACCCAATTCTGTGGCACAATATGATCTATTATGAGATAAAGTGTGTTTATAATAAAATAATTTAGCCATGGTGTCTAACTGCGAGGTAACTTTCACTAACATTATTCACAAACATACTTTTACAATAGCCTCGATAACACTAGGACTCACCTAACACCTTGCCAATGAATTCCATCCTAGCTTTAGGGTTTTACCTGGAAGAAAAACTATGTCAAATAGGCGTGTTTAGAATCACATTTAGTTCAGGGAGGGTAAAAAACATCCTAGGATGAAATAATTTGCCAAAATAAAATGCTTACCTTGGTTTTGTTACATAATTAAATGGCCATACTAGCATCATTTATAATAAAACTTTCATAAATTGGGTTTAAAATCATATATTTATGTTGGTTAATGACTTTGATCCTTAAAAAATAATTGTACACTTCTTCCTCAAATTGTTGACAAAGTTGTGGATAACATCTACCTCTACATGTGGACATGTTTCTCCATTGAAGGAATATGAGAGTCCATAATCTTGTATATAAGAAAACACAAGTCCATCAAATACATATCCGCTTAAAGTCAAAATCATCATGTGTACATAAAAACATCTGCTAGAATAGAAATTATATTTTAACACATAAAATATAAAGACACAAAAATTAACTACATGAAAGGAAAACTAACTAAGGACATAAATGGAATCCTATCTAATGTAGTAGGTTTAGAGATACTATACAAAGGATGCCCCTTGGCATTAAATGTTATCCTTGTGACACAATTTGGAATACCTATTTGCTTATAGGTAGGTTGATAGGGTTCTTGTCAGATGTCCCTTGTTGAATTATAACCCTTTTAAGTTGATGAAGGGTCTTGTCACTACGCTACACATTTTTGTCGAGTACGAGCCTTCTTCTTTTACTTTTTGGAAGATGAGACAAAGAAAATTGATTGATAGTCAAGAAGAACTCAGTCACAACTACATTATATTCTTAAGGATGATCCTGTGGCTTGACCTCTTCATTGTCTAGCCTCTTCGTGTTTTCAATAGGATATATTTTTTCGACTTCTCTATACATTCTAACCATACCATGACCTACTGCAGGAATAGTGACATATGATAAATCTAACTAAATACATCATATTAGATCAGATGCAAGCTTTCTTTACATAAGCATTCCCCATACATTAGGCACATCAATGATTTTTATGTACATGGTGATAATATTATATGGGTAATTGGCCAAGGCTACTTGCAAGTATTTACCACACCGAGGACTTCAATTTTCTTTGAATCCATAGAGAAAATATTGTGATATGGCCTTGAAATTCTTAAGTTTAATTGATGCATAACTGATCCAGGTTGAGATTGGTGGCCACTCACCTATTCCACTTGGACGCCCACCATTGTTTCTTTTAATTTTCCTTAATTATAGCACAAATTCCTATTTTTGGCAGCTTTTCAGGTCCTAAACTTCGAGAGTCGTTTGGGGGAATTAAAAGACATTGTTAGGGAAAACTGAGAGATCAAAAAAGTCCCAAACTAGTTTACTAGTTTGTTTTCGACCTCCTCTTTGAGATATTTGAAACGAGGTATTATTATAGCCAAATGGAGATCGTATGCCAAAGTTACAACCCTAGGTAGTTGATGTACCAATTTACCCAAATAGGAACCACAATTTTGGCCTTCATCTCATACGATTAGGTTTTTTGGATGTTTATGGTTTTCCATTGTTTTCAATAATAAATAAGCCTTTGAGCTTCATTGTAACATAATTCATAGGAATGTAGCCACTACATCTCTTCTTAGAGATAAGCTACCATCACTAATCTAGTTTATTTCCATTTTTGTATGTAAGCATATTTCAGTTCATTGATATTATTGAAATGAAGTTTTATTTCTGTTGCATCTCTGTGTTTATTTGTATATCTATATTTTGTTGCATTCATGCATAATTCCGGATCAGTGGTATCACAACAGTTTTCTCATTCTCTGTTTTTCTGTGCATATCCCCAACGAGGTCAGGGTATAAGGAGTTAGGACTCGAACTGGTTGAACCTTTGAAAGACCAGCCTCACAAACCGCAATGGCCTCCCATGGCAGAAGAAAAGAAACACAAGGGGGCAGGATATCCTTTCAAAATATTTCTCGAGGAATCCCTTGAGTGATAAAGGAACGCGATACGAAGGATAAATTTTCCCAGATCCTTCATCGACTACCCACATGTGACACATCTTCATCTATCATCCACTGTGGAGGCCCCACTCCTTTTAAGGTACAAATTAAATTTGACATTCTCATATTTGAAGGAAATATAGATGCAAATGTAGATAGATAGTTAAATATGTCCATGAATTTTCCAATCAGGAAAATAATACTTTCTCACTCCTCAAAGCCATCCCACATGTCAAGGACTGGTGGGAAATCTACTGTGAACAAAAGGATGAAAGGGAATCCTCACTATGTTCAGCCACACCCACTTGGAATTCTTTCCGAGACGCCATCAAGGAACAATATTACCCTATCAAGAGCTATGAATATAAATACATCAAGTGGACCATGCTATGACAGGGAAGGCACCATGATGTGCTGGAGTTCACAAATGTTTTCCATACCCTTCGCACAAAACTGGGTATCAAATATTCTGAGTAACATGTGGTACTCAAGTACCACAAATATCTACACAAGTACATCTAGGATGAGATGGAGTTCCTCGACATCTACTTGCTTGGTGCTGCCTATCGATACCTTGTCAATATCAAACAAAATTTTAAACAGAATAAGCGAGACTTTGGATCTGCGAATCCAAAGCAAGGGAAATACATCCCCAAACCACAGAAAAAAGGAAAAAGGCAAGGTCGGGTGACCCAGGACAACCCTCTGAAGCCGCAAGAAAAGAACAATGCCACAAAGATAAAGAAGGACATAGGGAAATAGTGTGAGTTCCATAAGAGCCCCACTCACTGCACAAGTGAGCACCGAGCCAAGAAGTCACTGGTGGCCAAGCTGAAGTCCTTTGAATCAGATGCATGTTCCAACTTTGAGTCAGAAAACCGATAAGGGGAATGACATAGGGAAGCATATTATAGATGTGGAGCCTAGTGCCACTATTATCAACACCAATATCTAGAAGGAAGAGCCCCAATATTTAAAGGAGGGCGAGTGATTCTTCCAGTCACAAATGTGGGTGAAGGGTTCTCCATTGTAGTTCATTATCGATAGCAGGAGCCAAAAGAACCTCATTTCAGCAGATCTCATGAAGTGATTGGGACTACCGAACACAGCACACCCGAAGTCATACACCATCATGTGGCTTCACCAAGGATGAGTTCTCTACGTCAGCCAAAAGTGTCAACTTCCCTATAACATCAAGCCCTTCACAAATTAGGTATTGTGTGATGTTGCTCCTCTTAAAGTTTGTGATGTTTTATTAGGCCAACCATACTTGTGGAAGTGACATGTTATGTATCAGTGTAGGCCTCACTCTGTTATTATTAATTTGGCAAATAAGTTGTACAAGATACAAGAGGTAGCACCGCCTACCATCGTTTCTTTGATCACTACGAAGTAATGAAGTAAGATCATTTCCCAGACCAGGAAATTTGTTTTCCTTATGATTCACCCTCAAGGCAAGAAGAAGATTGTGGCCATGACCTCCACATAAGGATCCTTCACACGATAGTAACATATGGATAAGCTTGTACAGGAGTATAGGGACATCACCACCTCAACCACAGGGGTACCTCTAGACTATAAGGTCAAGCATTGCATTGATATGACCCTGTGCGCGCTGCTACCCAATTGACCGATCTATCGATGCTCTATTATGGAGAACGATGAAATTAAGAAAAAAAATTAGGAGTTGTTATATAAGGGGAAAATAAATCCAAGTTCATGACCCTCTGGGAGCTTGATCATGTTGGTACAAAAGAAGGATGAGAACTGGACACTCAGTATTGAATATCAAGTGTCGAACAAGATTGCTATTCGGAATAGGTATCCAATCCCACAGATTGATGACCTTCTAGATCAGCTCAAGGGCAACAAATATTTAAGGAAGATTGAATTGAAGTTTGGTTATCACCATTGAACCTTGCAATGTGTGGAATACAACCTTCAAACCCAAGTTGGGCCCTTTCAAATGGCTAGTCATGCTTTTCTAGTTAACGAATGTCGCCGCAACCTTCATGAGGTTGATGGAAAACATATTGTGACCCTTCACCAACTCATTCATGGAGGTGTATTTGAATGAAATTATGATATTCAACCAGAGTTGGGAAGACAACCTCCACCATACTCTATAGATCCTCCAAACCCCACAACTACACAAGTTTTGTGCCAATTTGTAGAAATGCACTTTTGGTATGACCGAGGTTCAATATCTTGGGTACATCATTGATGAGTGGGCTGTGCATGTGGAGCCAACCAAGATACAAGTTATTTGGGATTGGCCAGCCCCAACCACTATAACAAAGCTCTGCAACTTTCTGGGTCTTTCCAACTTCTACCGCAGGTTCGTGTTGGCGTTCTCTCATATAAATTGGCCTATGAGTCAAGTCACCAAGGGAGGAGTGCAAACAAAGTTATTTTGGTCTAAATCCATATAGAAGGTGTTTGTTGAGTTGAAGCATTGCCTTTTATCTGCACCAATACTCACATTACCAGACCTATAAAAACCATTTGAGATCAAGACAAATGCCTTGGACAATGTTATTGGTGCAATTCTTACTCAATAAGGGCATCTAATAGCATATCTCTGCGAGACAATTTTCGACATAGTCCAAAATTATCCCACATATGAAAAAGATATGTATTCCATTATGCAGGCCTGCCAATAATGGAAGATTTACATTATGGGGAAGGAAACAGACAACCACAGAGACCACGAACCCCTACAGTTCATACACATACAAGGGAAGTTGTAGAATGATCACCATAATAAATGGTCCACATACTTGAAACAGTTCCATTCGAACATTAAGTATAAGAAGGGTAGCACCAACAATGTTGAAGACTACCTCAACCAACCACTAGGAATGGTGTTGAACACTGTGCTTGACTCTTGTGGGAACGAGACTATGGGATGGCTGCATATTTACAAGAGCGATATAGAATTCGACAACACATACTAGACACTCTTGAAAGGCAAGAAAGCTCCAAATTTTCATCTCCATTATGCATTATTATGCCACCTGGGACACCCTTCTATTCCTTTAAGTGAGCATGCCAAGATGATTTTGGAGGTTCACTACAGCCAGGTCACTGGACATTTCGGGGTAGAGAAAACAGTGGCAGTGCTGCTGAAGTATTTTTATTGCTCAAACCTTTGACAAGATGTTGGGAAGTACATCAGATCTTGCACTACCTACACCATTACACAACCAACAATCAAGAAGCAAGGTCTATATATTCCTCTGCCTACTCCTAGTCGACCTTGGGAATCCATCTCCATGGATTACATGTTGGGCCTTCCTTCTACTAAGAATGGAAAGGACTATGCTTTTGTGGTCATCGACAAATTCTCTATAATGGCCATTCTAGCAACCTGCAAGAAGAGTAAAACAACAAAATCCACTGCTAATATCTTTTTTGAATGAGCGTGGTACATTTTAGGAGACCACAGTCCATTATCTTAGATCGGGACAGTAGGTTCCTAAGTACATTTTGGTCAATTATCTCATCAATGTTGGATACCAAGCTCACTAATTCCTTGAATTTCCACTCGCAAACTGATGGCCAAACAAAGGTTGTCAACAAGATGATTGTACACATTCTGCTTATGTGAAACTCGAAGCATCCACACAAATGGGATGAAAGCCTCCCCTATGTCCAACACAACTACAATAGAGATCTCCATAACTCAATTGGCCACAATCCCTTTCAAGTGGGGTTGGGATTCTAGCCATTATGTCCCATTGATGTGGCCATACCATTTACAACTACTCAAGTAGATTCGGTTCATGTCCAGTCTGGAGCTGACAGGGCTAACAACTTCATTGAGAAAATTTATCACATCTGCTAGTAGGTCCATGACATATTGGACAAAGCCAATGCTAAGTACAAGTAGTGTCATGATCAACATTGGGTTCCAGACAACTTCCAGGTGAGAGACAAAGTTTGGTTACATTTACAGAAGGAGTGCCTCACTACGACCCATTGTAAGATTAACCCACTCTTATATGGGCCTTACACCATGACTAAGGTTGTACCGGACAATGATTTTGAGCTTAGCATTCCACCATTCCTTGGCCTGTGCCTAATGTTCAATGTGGACCACCTTCGACCATAATTTCGACCATTACTCGACACATCAAACATTGAAGAACAACTTACACCAATAGAGTTAAACCCAAACTGCATGGAACATGCCAGAACTGATCATATAATGGTGACATAGATCAAGAACACTCACCAGTAGAATATCCAACTATATTGGGTCATCAAATCTGGCCAACTCCTGCACCAAGGCAAGTGGCTCACTAGGTACCAAGTTCAACAAAAGTTTCCCCATCTCATGGAGGCACTCAACGCAATGGGGACCTAAGGGGGGAGAAATGATCTAGGTAGATATTGGTGGCCATCTATCTATTAAACTTAGAACCCACCATTGCTTCTTTTCAATTTCCTTAATCGTAGCATAACTTACTATTTTTGGCAATTTTTTGGGTCTTAAACTTCCACGTTTGAGGAACTAAAAGACGTTTT
>APFE030088526.1:5011-51580 GCA_000404065.3 Pinus taeda
AGGTTTACCAACAAGTGACCCCAGGCTCCTCGACAATAATCCGAGGTTTACCGTTTGTAATACGTGAATATCTCGCGTTGTTCCCAATGAGGAAGGATTGGTTCCCACACTGGTTCGAACACGATCTCGTGCTTCTCCTTTAAGAGGAGCTTTCCCAGAGAATAAATGCAACAATTGGATTTATCCTACCACAAGATAAAGCTACTTGTTTGTTTTACTTATCTTGGAGAGTTAATTACTCCCTACTCCAAGATACTAGCCTAAGCTATATTGGTGTATCAAAGCCCTAGAAACAAAAAATTTGCTAGATTTATTTTATATTAAGCGTGATTTTTAGTGGTTTTTGATTAAGTCAAAAGGTGACGGAGATGAAACTTATGGTGTAAAGACTCGACACAAAATCACTACAAAAATGCACTTAAGATGACTAACTAATCTTTTCTCTTCAATGAAGTTCTAGCTAAGAAAGAGTTCGAAGATGCAAATACTTTAAAAAACAAATCTTTCTTTAATGATCAAATCAAAAGAAGAGTATTTGTTTCAATGCACTCAAAAACGAGACAACTAATTATTTCCACAAGAATTTCTCTTTTCATTCGAAAACTCAAATGCTACTAAGAACAAGCTTTTTCAAAAGAGACCTTTCATTTTTCATTAAAAAACATTTCAAACTATAACTAAAGCAAATCTTTGAGAAAACTATTTAATAAAGCAAACTTAAGATCTACAAACTAACATAAACCCTATTTGAAGTAAAAAGCTCACAAAAGTCTTTTTGAGGATGTTTTACTTGGTCACAAGCAAACCAAGGTCTAATTTGTTCAGAATCACAAATAAGTCAAGAACAACCAATTTTGTATTCCTTTTTTTAAAAATGAAAATCCACACTTTCAATCACAAGCTTAGCGAAGTTTTGTAAAGAGAAAACTCAAAGAGGATTTCTCAATAAGGGGAGATTTCATAAATGGTCAGACTCTCAAGAAGACTGGTAGACACTAAGGTGATCTAAAGTCTCTACAGCCTCTAAGCTCAGAGCCACTACACAACCAAATCGAAAAACAAACCCAACAAGCAAAACGTCTAGGAAATTCACCTAAAACCCTAATGCTAATGAAATTAAACCAAGTAAAGATTTCAACCAGTCACATGCAGGTATGGGCAGAGGATAACCACTAGAAAAACAAAATAAAACTAACTGAAAGAGAAAAAGTCAAAATTTTCAAAAATTTAGCAGGGTACGCAGGTGCACAGCACACCCAGGTGCGGGTACGCTCTGTGCACAAAACCAAGATGCGTACAGGTATGCACTGTGATATAAGCGCAGGCTACAGACTTCAACCAAAGTAATGAAAAATAAAAAACAAAGCTAAATCCACTAACTCTACCCAAAACCACACACAACAAGCCAAAAACAGAAACAAAAAGGCAAGTTTCTCAAGTCAAAGAAAAACGAGGAAAACAATCAAGTCCCCAGTGGAGTTGCCGTTTTGTCACGCAGAATTAGTCGATCTTGCGGACAAGACAGACCTTCCTAGAATCTAATGAAGACCTAATGACAAACAAACCAACCAGACACTATCTTTCTCTAAATGCACTTTATAAATAACGGTAAACAAATGTGTTTAAGGGCCTACCTCATGTCCAACGCAAGTTTGGAGATGCCTTCGCTCCTTTGATCCAAGTAAGTTCCTTTGTCGCAAACCTGCAAACACAAACAAGGAAAAAATTAAATAGCACTTGAATATCCAATATTATAAAACATATTTATCATGAAAGTCAAGGAGTCCATGAAACAAATAACATGAGATACTTGTTGAGAAAAATGAGCTTGATTGTATTAATTCAAAAGAGAAGAACCTTACAACCTTTGCCTTTACGCTGTACAAGCTCCCCCCAGGGTCCAACAAGAAGTCTCCTCCACTTTGAGAAGCTTCACTCACTCCCTAATGGGGCAAAAAAGGTATGTGATCTCTCCTCTTAAGCTCAAATAGGAAGTTTTGATTTCACTATCATTTACCCTCAAAAGTTCAGCTTCTAACCTCCTTGGCCACTAACCCAATGCCTCAATTTATAGTGCAATGGAGATCAGTTACCAGCTCCTCCTTCAAAGGGATAGAGTCCTCCTTCAAAGGTATAGCTCCTCTCAACAAGGGATTAGTTCCTCCTATGATGGGATGCATGAACCACTTGGAGCGAACAATCCACGTAACAAATGCTTCTAGAAAATTCTAGAACTAATCCAAGATGAGTCTTTTAAGATAAAGATTGCGCCTTTTGACTTTTACAGGGGTACAAACCCTACCATTTACATACAGAGTGTATAAGTACGCAGATACCTTGAACAAAAGTTGCGGGCCCACAGGAAAAAGTAAGGGAAAGTGCGGAACCAGAGTTACATTGCTTTTTTGATGTCTTTCTCTCTTTTCTCAAGCTTGTTTTGAAGAGCTGAGGTTTAAGACTTGCTTAGGAAGCTGGTATAGGTAATGATAGGCCTACACCAACTACAAATAATCAAGGTGACGATATTTTTGTGTAACACAAAGTATGCGAAGCACTGAACAAGGTCCACAATGTGAAGTGGATTGACTGGGACCTGCGCGTACTAGTAGTTCTCTAGGCTTATAAGATCGCGTGCAAAAAAAAATGAGCACGTAGGCACTAGCAAGACTGGAGTATGAATCAACTGCAATAAGTCTTGTTGTACTTGGAGAGCTTAGACTATGCATGAGAGCACTAGTAGATACGATGATTCGTGGAACCTTGGAAGCAGAAATCCAATGGGGAAGTTTTTGCCTCCAAGAACTGGAACAAGAAAGGGTATGATTAAGGAAGAAATGCACTCTGATGGACGCAAAAGTTAAGAAGATGGAGGATGAGATAAAGTAATATTTTCTCAAAAAAATGATTAGGGTGATAAGGTAGGATGCGTACGAGCACGATGAATGGTTTAAGGCTTATCGCTGCAAATTAATCAGTTTGATGCCTTGGCTTGGACCGCACATTGCTAAGTGTATTGACCAGGGTAGCACATTGCAGGTGGTAAAATGTGTGATGCCGACCATAACAATAAAAGGTGGGTATTCTCTAGGAAAAATGATGGATGACAGGATGAAACTTTACACAGGTGGTGCGAGCACCTGACTAGTCGAAGAAAGAACAGTCTTAGTGCCCCTATAAACTATTTTGTCGAGGAGTTGCGCGATGTTGGAGATGCGTGCAGAAGCAACGGGTCACAAGGTCCATGACCGTGTACAGGGGGTTGTGCTACCACGTGGGTCGGCTAGAAGGTGACCATTGAAATCACTATTCATGATGGGATGCTCGACTTGAAACCAAATGGAGTAGGTGATAGGCATTTAAGACGTGATTTATGGGAGAGATTTGGGAAAATATGTCGCCAAGGGAGCATTAATGAACCAGATTTGGGGGGAACAGTCGAATTCAAATTCAAAAAGCGCTATAAATTACAAAGGGCTTCCCAATGAACAACACTTGGTCATTTTCAAATTGAGCTATTGAGCAAAGCCCTGATTGTTGTCTATTCAGCATTGATTGAGCCCTCGAGTTCGAGAGTGCTAGATTTCTGGACAAACACGATGGAAATAGCTGAGGATGTTATGGAGATAACAGAAATGACCACTGACGAGATCGCGTAGGCCCTAACTGTGGGGGATTCTCTGGAAGGTGTCGCGATTAATGCACAAATCTCAAAGTTTCCGCGCATGCCAAGACATAAGAAGAGAAAACAAGTGATCATTCCCATCTGTGTGTCCCCACAGAACCCATTGCACACTGAGCTATTAATGGAGGAGAAGGGGAAAGTCATCACCATAGAGACAGACGAAGAAGAAGAAGACCTGGAGGACCTAATCATCGCAAAAAACAAGGACGAAGGCATGGAAGAGGAAACTGATCCTGTGCACTCCCCAACAAAGTTGCCCGCCTATGTCCCCCCATGTAAAGGGAAGGCTAGAGTACCCAAGGACCTTGATGAGACCAAGAGCTTGCTCCAGACCCCGCTCCTCCCAGACAATATTATTTTTGAGGTTACACACCTAGGATGGGTGCTGAGCTTAAAATTCAAAGATTGGGACCTCGCTGACCATGAGAAGTTCCCTCACCGTGGGACCTTGCACTTCATGAAGCCCAAGCAACACACCACAGCGGGGGTTACTGAATTAGTGTCGTGAAAGTGGTTTCGCGGAGTGGAAAAGGCTAGGCTACTCAACCTGCTCTGGGTGCCACATTTCCATCGTGCCCCAATAACCATTTTTGTCATCAGGCAGCTGCTCTGCCTAGTGCATGATGGGTGTTTGTGGCTGGAGGAGCCCATCCCCATCACCGCAGACTTGATTCATCGCATTTCCCGACTTCCATGCAAAGGGGAGGACCTTGCAAACATCTTGGAAGGGAAAAGCAGTGACTTGGCCATTTCGGAGGCCATGAAGAAAAAGTACAAGCTAGTGAAGAAGAAAAGGGGCTACACCATCTCCAGCATTAGTGACAAAGCAGTGAATGTGGCAACCCAAATACTGGCTAGTAAGGTTATGTGCAAGTGCTACGCAGATAAGGTACCCGCGCTGGTGGTCACACTAGCTGAGTAGTGCATGGAGGAGGTCTAGTTTAAATGGTCCAAGTTCCTATGCAAGGAGTTTTTAGAGAATTGCTGCGAAGCTCAAGAATAGGGAAAAACTTTGCACTATGCATGGCTTCTACTATCCATAGTACTCGTGGCAGGGGAATTACTAGAGGATAGTCAATTCCCCATGATTGACAAAGATCTGCCAGAGGCCGTGAAGTACACTTCGCTCTGAGCCACCAAGGATGCTAAGAGGATCTGCGACAACAAAATATTTTGGGTGTTCATGGAGATGAACCTCAGAATCGGGA
Source organism: Pinus taeda (assembly GCA_000404065.3). Lineage (NCBI taxonomy): Eukaryota > Viridiplantae > Streptophyta > Pinopsida > Pinales > Pinaceae > Pinus > Pinus taeda. The sequence goes on from APFE030088526.1 coordinate 9,902, forward strand.
TCAACCATAAGCCACAGTTGTCGCCCACTGTCTACAATAGCCTGTAGGGTTTTGTGGACTTTAAAGCGGACATGCATAGCATTTACATTAGAGCCTGGAAGGACCCAACCAAGCAATGGAGGAAGATATCCTTTGTAGCCATAGACAATGTCATCATTAACATCCTGGAGACATGGTCGTCAGAGTGGCGTGCTCTAGACATCACGGAGATAGAAAAGTCAGTTGCACAAAGGAAGAAAGATGAGGCCAGGTTGCGCATTGCATAGTTGGCAGAAAAGAGAAGAAAAGAAGTAGAGACCACATAAGTATGGGTGGTGGGACACTGCACAGATGGCAAATAAGAAGGAAAAGGCTACAGCAGTAGAAGCCGCAAGATAGGAGCCAGTCACAAAGGCGAGCGAGGGCCAAATGTCACCTTTGCATGGGTAGGAAAGGGAGGAAGAAGAGGGGGGCGTGGACCCACAAACCACATCCACACAGTTGAAGTGCGAGCACCCAACTGAGTGGACAGGGTCACGTAAGAAGGTTAAGGCATTGAAGTTGTCTATTGACCTGATCACCCTAACTGAGGGTGATTTGCAGAACATCGGCAAGACAGTGCACGATGTCTCCTCTCAGGCCCTCCAAAATATCATGCACGAGAACGAGATTGTGTTGGGGGGCCTCAGAGCGTAGTTGCAGGAATTACAGGTGTGCCCTCTTCAGGTTGGTACCCTTTCGACCAACCTTGCAGTCGAAACAATGACAACATAAAAAATGTTGCACACGCGTATGACGAATACCATAGTAATGCCAGAAGGGGCACTAGTGACAACAAATGAGGCCGACATGCCTACAATTACCACACTGAAGGGTCTTGGAATCAACCTCACTGCACTCCCACAGGACACCTTACATGTTTTGCAGGATGGAATAACTGCAGAGCTATGAGCTAAGCAGAGCTTCGCACTGCAAGTCCTCAACGAGCATAAAATCAATATGGAACAATTGAGCTTATAGCGCGATGAAGTGGTGTCATAGAATCAATAGCTGGTATAGGTAATAGATGCAGCTTGCGAAAGCATCCCAGAGCTGGCCATCCCAACAGACATACCAGTAGAGGCGTGCATCCACAGGTTAGCAACAAGGGTGCGTGAGGCGCTGAAGGAAATGACAAAGGTTCGGCTGGAGCTAAACCTTTTGATTGTTGATATGTGGTTAAAGGCGCAGCCATCCACCCCTCCAGAAGTCAGAGAACAGTGCACTAGTGGTATCATAGTGGGACTGGACAAAATTGGCATTGCAGTGCAAGACTGCACTAGTATGTTGGAAGAATCATTTGAGGTCCTCACAAATCTGTAGGAGGACCCCAACATCTAGCGCTTACAGATAGAGGTGTGAGAACTCCAACAATAATATGATAGTGTTAGAGGAACTGCATTGAGGATGGCTCTCACTGAGAGGCTCGCATGGATGCAATAGGCTAAAGCGTTGAAAGAGTAGGTGGATGTGGCAAAACACAAGGAAGCAATCCTGAAGGTGCATTTTTAGCCTTGGATCGAAAAGGCCTTCACCATCATAGAAGAAATTGAAAACAAGTTCACACACATGTAGGGGATGCATGCACTAATGCAGAGAAGCACTTCTAACATAGAGGTCTTAGAACAACGTATGCAGCAAATCTAGCAAGCAGCAGCTCAGTGCGCTACTGAGCTTGTTGTAGTTCGAGAATAGTTGGAGGGACTCTGCGCAAAGATCTCTACACCAACAGAGTGACTCGAGGGTGAGTCATGATGTTTGTGTTGGGGGCCTGTTGGGCATGGAATCCCCCCAAGGCATGTTTTAGTGCTTAAAGCCCAATTTTTGACCGAATCTTTTTGTAAAAGCTCCGCGAATTGCGGGCATGGGGCACGAAAGTATAATAGAGTCACAGGGTTGTCCAACCTAGTTTTTGTAATTTAATATAAGCTAGATAAACCTACCCATAGTCCATGGACCATGTGATTGTATAAATAGAGTGAGGCTCTAAGTGTAAGAGAAAAGGAACCAATAACGAATAAAGGAAAAGCATGAGAAGTCTAGGTGTGAAGTGTGTCTGTGGGTCGTAGAGTAGGAGAAGGCTCTGCAACTGAGTGCACAAAGGCCTAGTTGTCCGCAACTGAGTGCGCATACCCCTACAGCTAGTGCGTAGGGTAGGTTGAGTCTGTAACTGTTGGGAGAATCAATAAAGAGAAGTTTTGCTATAATTATGTGTATATTTTCCTGGTTTAATGCATGATTGGATATAATTTGCAAGTATACTTTTATTTACTGCACGATTGTGTATGAATGTTTTGTATTGCTAATTATAACTTAAGACATTCAAGTAGGTGAAGGTAATTAATTAACAATGGAAGATAAGTAAGATCTTGGGTAGTAGCACAGAGCGCGGCATGACCCCTAGTTAGGGTTGTGCAAAGGTAGTATATTAGGCCGTGAGGAACGGGAAGTGCATGAAGCAACCTATGTGCAGGATCAAACAGAGGACTAGTCTGACCTCTCAGACATCTCAAGGGTGTGGAAACCTGGTTCTCGCACCCTCCCATACCACTTCAGGTGAGACCTCAGTCTACGCTCTACAGATTGTTGCTGAAAGGGCCAGTAGTACCAGGATTTTTTTGGTTAATTAACTTCGAACCTGGGTCAGGCCCCAACAAGCCAACAGGTGGAAAGTTCTCCATATACAAAACCCTGATTATTCGCTGACTTGTGAAATGTGATAAGTCCCTGGATGGGAGATGTTTATCGGTTCTAGTTAATACTCCCACCGAGTTTGCCACATCGCAATCACACAACACCCGTTGTGTTCACAAGGAATAAGCTTGCAGAACTCCATCGATTGTGATTTGTGATAAGACAGTTGATGTCAGCAGATGATGGCCCACTGTGCGGTTAATGTTTCACCCAGTTAGCAGATTTTCAGAGCTAATTTGTAGGATTATGTCGGATTTGGAGTAATTTGTGGAACGAATAGTTCGAAAATAAGGATAAGTCATAACTTCTTTAGTTTTCCACCAAAGTGGTTGCAAAAAGAGGATAGATAGCCATTTTTTTTAGTATTTTGGACTCACTCGAGTAGGTTTTAGAAGCATTTTAGCATTGTAAACACAATTTTTTTACACTTTTGATCATAATAGAGAGGCCCAAGCCATTATAAGTTGGACCAAGGAGACGTAGCCTAGAAGTGGTGAACTCCTTTATCATGTTCTTGTTGTAATGTGTTTTTGATGATGTTCTGTAGATGTTTATGCTATTGTTCAGTTTCTAGTTTATGTTAAATTTCTCATAAAATTAACATAGAAAATATTCATTTCACTTGCAAAAATTGATGAATCCTTAAGCACAATGAAAGCATTTTGTTTATAATATGAGGAAGATATTAGCACTGTAATCTAATATTCTAAATCAGATCAATTTGGTGTCAAAGCACTAGGTTTTCTTTGTGAAATAAGGATTTAATTGTTTGCAAGTTTATGTCACAATTACAAGGTTAAAAATAAAAAGAGGTGAAGAAAAGTTGGTTGGAAACCCTGAAGTTGGGTCAAGGGGAAGAAGAACAAAGTTGCCACAATATCCAACACCAGTTCAGCCTCAAGTTGCATTTGAGACACCAGAGATCATGTCTCATGAAGGATAACCTAAAAACATGACAAAAGATGAGAAGACCTTCAAAAAGACTTTCTTTGATATGACAGAGCTGGTGAAGGTCCTCTATGAAGAGAGGAATAGAAAGTTGCAATGAGAAAATAAATGTCATTTATTCAAAAATGGAGTAGAATATATTGTGAGAGTTCACAACAAGAAAACAAATCTTTTGCTTGTTAATGCAGGGCAGATGAAAAGAGTGGTGAATTCGAGCAATAATTTTGTGCTTCTCATGATCAAACCCAAAAATGATGTTGATAATGAAGCTTTTAAAGGTTTTTATTTGAATTTGAAATTTGAATTGGCTGACATAGTTAACCAATATGATGAAATGTTTTAGGAACCAAAAGGATTACCTCCCAAGAGAGGAATCCAACACAAGATACAGTTGCACCCATATTGTCTTCTTCCTAACATTGGCATGTACAAGATGTTAGTGATGGAAACATAGAAATTAAGACACAAATCCAAGAGTTGTTGAATAAAGGGATCATCAGACCATATTCCTCGCCATGTGGTTCACCTATTGTTTTGGTGCCAAAGAAGGATGGAACATAGCACATGTGTGTGGAATTTTGTGCACTGAAAAAAATTATGGTGAAGAACCATTACCCACTGCTTCGAATAGATGACTTACTGAATCAATTGAAAGATGCAAAATATTTTACTAAGCTAGACTTAAGTAGTGGTTACCATCAAATTAGAATAACTGAAGGAGATATTTGGAAGACAACATTCAAAACAAAATAGGGTTTGTTTGAATGGCTATCTATGTCATTTGGTTTATGTAATTCTCCTGCTACATTCATGTGTGTGATGAATGATGTGTTGAGGCCATTTCTTGATGAATTTGTCATAGTCTACTTAGATGACATCTTAATTTTCAGTAAATCCTGTGATGAAGATGTCATGCATGTAAGAAAAGTACTTGAGGTCTTGAAAAGAGAGCAGTTGTATCTTAAGATGTCAAAGTGCGAGTTTGGAAAGACTTCTTTAGTTTACATGGGTCATATTGTTGGAGGAGTTGAGTTGAAAATAGATCCCTCCAACGCTGATGTCATTGTGAATTGGCCAAGGCCTAAGACAGTTACAAGGGTAAGAAGTTTTCGGGAGTAGCCCAATATTGGAGGAAATTTATTGCTAATTTTTCTCTTATAGCATCTCCTTTGCATGTGTTGACCAGCGTGAAAAAGGTTTTTCAGTGGGGAGGAAAACAACAAAAGTCCTTCGATGCGTTGAAGAAAAAGATCAGTACAACTCCTGTACTCGTACTTCTAGACTTGAGAGAGTCATTTGAGATTCATATAGATGCTAGTGACTACGCTATGGGTGTAATCCTCATGAAACATGGTAAACCTATATGTTTTCATTTGAAAACTTTTAATGGTGTAGTGATTAATTATCCTACATATGACAAGGAATTGTATGCATTGGTGCAAAGTGTAAAAAAATGGAAACACTACTTGATAGGTAAGGAAACAGTCATTCACATTCATCATAAACCATTGCAATACTTGTAATCTTAATAAAAACTGCAGCAATCAAGGCACTTACGATGGATGGGTTTCCTTCAATAATTCCACTTGGTAATTAGTTATAGGAAAGGCATCTACAATAAAGTTGTTGATATGCATTCTAGCCTGATTGTTAGTGCATCTACTTTAATCAAGCATAATTCATTTTTACATGAAAGTTATATTGAGCAATATGAATTAGATAATGACTTTCAAGATGTTTATGCAAGCTTGAGTCAAGGTAACAAACTAGAGGAATTGGATTATCATTTGCATTATAACTTGTTGTACCATCTTGGCAAGCTTTGTATTCCATGGGGAGAAATAATTAACATCACAAGAGAGGCACACACTTATCTTATTGTTGGTCATTTTGGTGTAAGTAAGACGGTGGCACATCTACAGAGGTATTGTTATTGGCCTCATATGGAAGCTTGAAAGTGTGCCTTGTTTTAGTAAATGATGTTCATTATGTGTAATCACTAAGCCTAGTAATAGGAAGTTAGGATTATACGCACCACTTTCGGCTCCTTCACGACCGTGGGAGAGTTTTTCTATGGATTTTGTAGGAGGTCTTCCATTGTCAAAAAGAGGTCATGATTATTTGTATGTGGTTTTGGATAGGTTTAGCAAAATTTGTATTTTGATGCCATGTAAAAAGAAAGTTAGAACTGAACAAGCTACTCAATTATTCTTTCAGAATGTTTGGGTGCATTTTGGATTGCCCACATTCATTGTTAGTGATCGTGAATCTCGCCTTGTGGGTAATTTTTGGTAAAACTTGTGGGGATTCATGGACACCAAATTGAAAAATGTTACAGCCTTTCATCCACAAACAAATGGTCAAATAGAGGTAATTAATAGAAAAGTAATAAATCTTCTTCATGGATATTCCAACAAGCATCCTAAGTTGTGGGATGAGAAATTGCACTATAATCAACATGCTTACAACTGAGCCAAACACTCTTCCACTCAAACTTTTCCATTTGAGGCATGCATGCGATACTTGCCTAAATCTCCTTTGGATTTTATTTTTGGCAAATATGTTGCTATTGAAGGTCATAGTGACATATAGAAAGCAAGAAATTTCATTGAACAAATATAATTAGTACACCAAAAGGTTCAATAACAACTTGAGAAAAGCCAAGGCAAGTACAAAGCAAGGCATGACAAGCATAGTCAAGATCACAAGTTCCAAGTTGGTGATGAAGTTTGGCTTCACATTAACAAAGAGAGGCTCTAGGGAGAAGGTAAAAAGCTAAAACCGATTAGATATGGTCCATTCAGAATTTTGGAAAAGATTAGTAACAATGCCTAGAGGTTGGATTACCTTCATATATGCAAATTTATGATGTTGTTAATGTTGATAATTTAAGTTTGTATGAGCCTCCTTTGATTGAAGATCAAGGTGAGAATATTCAAATTCCATCTATTGAAGAATTTTCTCCAGAATTCCTTGATGTGCTTCAGCAAGACACTATACTTGACAGAAGAACAAGAACAACGAAAAGGGGAAGTATTGATTATCTTCAAGTGGGGCTCAAAGGTACAACTCCTTCAAAATCAAAATGGATAGAGGTTAGAAAGGTGAGGGAACTATAGCCTCACCTACTGAACAATTGAAAGTGATCCTTTTGGGGTCCAAAAGGCTTCCAGTGGGGAGGAGTGATCAGGTGCTCAAAGTTAGGCTAAAAAATAAAAGTGTCAAAATATTGATAAAATTAGCTTCAGATCAAAGATCTCATCATTTCGATTCTAACGGTGTGAACACCACTCAAATTCAAGCTCGTATGCAGAAGTTAGAGAAAGTCAAAGTTTATGTTTGACTTGCTCACATGGAAGGATTAGATGATGTGGCAAGGTCCTTCAGTGAATGAGGAGGTGCCAAGTGGCAAACTGCCATTGGCACTTGCATGTCACAAATTGCAATAACAAGCAGGTCGGCGTTAAAAATCAGCCCCTAAGAAGGGAAGGGTGCAATGCGATAAGGCAGGCATGAATGTTTTCAAGAATCGACCCGAGGCATGATGCGATCGATCACAATCATAGATTGGCGAAGGCTCAGTATTACAAAATCGACCCTTGGCAAGTACCGGGTTGTGATGCGATATCACAATCGCAAATCACAAATGGTGCAAATTTCTGCATATACAAAACCCTGGTTATCTGCCAAATTGTGAAATGTGATAAGTCCCTGAATGTAAGATGTTTATTGGTGCTGGTTAATACTCCTGTCAGGTCCGCTACATCGAAATCACACAATACCTGGTGTGTTCACAAGACATAAGCCCGTAGAGCTTCACTGATTGTGATTTCCAATAAGATAGTCGGTGCCAGTAGATAATCGCCCGCTGCGTGATGAAATTTTCTCCTAGTTAGTAGATTTTCAGAGCCAATTTGTAGGATCATGTAAGATTTGGAGCAATTTGTGGAACAAATAGTGGGAAAACAAGGAGAAGTCATAAGATTTTTAGTTTTCCACCAAATTGGTTGCAAAAAGATGCGAGATAGTGAGTTTTGAGTATTCTGGACACATTGGAGCAGGTTTCAGAAGAATTTAAGCATTGTAAACACATATTGCTACACTTTTGAGCATAATAGAGAGCCCTAAGTCATTGGAAGCAGGACTAAGGAGACGTATCCCAGGAAGGGTGAACTCCTTTATCATGTGCTTTTTGTACTGTGTTTTTGATGATGTTCTATTGTTGTTTATGGTGTTGTTCAATTTATGGTTTATGCTAAATTGCTCATAAAATTAACATAAAAACTCTTGATTTCACTTGCAAAAAATGATGAATACTTAAGCATAATGAAAGCATTTTGTTTATAATCTGAGGAATCTTAGGATTGCAAACTAATATTCTAAATCAGATCACATGGACTCACATTTTTTGATTTGTAGGAGTGTTGAAAACTTTTGGAAGAGGATGGTGCTTCCATACAGTGATGTAACTCCACCAAAGGATGCTATCTTATTTAAAGAAAATTTTAATTGGGTATATCTAGACAGAGATTATGAAGATTAACCTACTTATGGTTACTCTATGTACTAGTTGGAATTGAATAGAAACAATTGGGGTTATTCATTTGTTCCTATTGTTGACATAAAATGTATGTCATTAGTGTTATATAAGAACCATCTTGTTTGTGTTCTTAATAATGGTTGCACATTTGTTTGGTAACTCCAAAAGATAGAGAATTTTCATTTTGGTCAACTGTCGAAAGAGAAAATTTTGGAATATTCTGAAGATGATTGGGGACACACATGGCCATTGCTTGAATCTGTCTCTTTGGATAAATATTAAATTTGTAGGTTACCTACCTTTGTGTATCATTGGAGAAAAAGTGCTTATGATCGATGATATCGAGTGCAATTAAAGTTGTATGATTTACTTAGTGGATTTTGCAAAACAAAAATTGTTGACGGATTGTCCATGCTTGAAGCGTCATGCTTCTATCTACAAAAAATTGAAGATCTTGATGATGTGATGGAAAATGGAAATATGTTTTCTCTTATTACTAATGTATATTCTATTGTTGAGATACCTCCACTAACTGTGGATGTCTTTAATTAGTGTTTGAGGCATGAACATGTTTTTCTTTGCATATTATTAAACACCATATGTATGTTTAATTTTTTCAAATTTTTTTTTGAACATCATTGTAATTGAATTTTTGAATTTATATTAAGGACATAGCCTCATGCTTATATCTACATTTAGTTGAGGATTTTGATGATGTCATTCAAAATGGAAATGTAATTTTGGTTATTCGAAATGCAAATTGTATTCTTCACATAGCTGCACTATGTGTGGATGTATTGAATTAGCATTTGAGGCTTGGACATGTTTGTTTTTTGATAATGGAATGCAGTTTGTATTTTTTTTTTTTTTTTTTTTGTAATTCTGGAAATTGTTTTTGGATTGATTATGTTTAAGGGGAACATTTTTCCATGTGTTCCAAGTTTGTCGTGGGAAACATGATTTCTCAAATATTTCTTTTGTGCACTTTTGTTAGTTTTTATTTTTTTCAATATTGAAGAGTATGTATTACCGTCAAACGGAATTTTGAAATGACTTTTCAACTAACTTTAACTTTATAGTAGAGATGTTAAGTGAAATAAGAAGCAAGAGTAGTGTGAAAATACCTTGCTCTACTAGTACATGAAAAAGATCAAATGAATACCAACGACAGTGGTATCAACGTAATAAGGAAGTCATTAAAGCATGTAGAAGAGTTGTATATCAATGAAATAAAAGGGCTTTAGAAAATGATGAAGGAGAACCTGTAAATTGTAAGTAAGAAAAGAGGGGTTGTTTTCTGTAGTGAAATTTTTTTTTGATGGTCATATCGTTAGATGTTTATGATCTGAAAGAAGTTATTTTTTTGAAGGTTTACTAACTTTTGTCTTTTTTGGGAACATCGTGTTTCGAAAGACAATGTCCATAAGAACGGTAATGTCATTTTCTATGAAAACAATGAAACAAATACAGTTTTTGGAGTTAATGAGAACTGTAGGAATGGAAAATTTCCTCAAATGGTTGAAAATTTGGGAGACTTTGTTCACGAAGAGGGTCAGTCATTTCTTGGTATTAACTATATTGTTAATATAGTTACCCCTGTTGAATCTGTATGTAATGTGTTTGTTGCAACAATGTAGGGAGTTCAAGTTTTTTTCTTTTGAAGTTTTTTTCATGTCCATCTAAAGTTTTTACTGTTGTATTCTTTTACCATATTGTTTTTCCAGAATAGTGTCAAAATGAATACTAACCATGAAATAGATTTAGAAGTGGTCGAACATTTGTTTATTCCTGAATGCGAGGGTCAATGACTAACTTGTCAAACTTCATGAAATGATGAAATGTGTGGTTTGAGTAATCATAAGTTTAGAAACTTTCATTTGCATGCGGGAGAACATTTTATTTACGTGTTTGTTTGTTGTGTTGTTGATCTTATCAAAATTTTGGTTTTATTCCATATATCGTATGAGATGTTGTATGTTTTGGAACATTGTGTTTATGTAGGGATGCTTGATAGAGATGATAAACTTGGGGGTTGTGGAAATGCTGGAAGAGATGCTATAATAGAAGATATGGAATCTGAGTCCAAGGAAGAAGTTGTTGCGTATGATTTTTTTGGTGATAGTAATATGCTTTCTAGAATGGTTGATGATTTGGGTTGGTCTGTTGGAAATGTTGGAACCAATATTTGTCGACGTAGCTCTACAGAGAATATTATTGAAGCCAAAGAATGTGACGATAATTTTCCTCTTGGTGGAGCACAAGAGATTAATGCATATTTATTTTGGAAGGTTTAATGGTTGTCAATGTTAAATTTATATTCTCTTACAGATTTATTTCTTGACATTTTTTCACAGAATTATGTTTAAGTAAATAGTGGTTGAGAAACAAATTTGCAAGAAACATAAGAAATATTAGTTCCATGATTTTCACATGGATGATGCAACAATGAAGAAAATGTAAATTGCTTTTTGTTTCATTAACAAATTTGATTTGTTTTGTAGATTTTTTATTCTTACAAAGTTTATTTTCCTTCTTCCAAGAAGAATTTGGTTAGGTGTAATGAATGTAGAAGAATTATTTCCCATTCTATTATGGAAAGAAATGATAAAACTAATACTACAGTTCCACGAGTTGTTTCACATCATCGCCAATCTGGAATGGTGTTTTGTAGAGAAAATTAAAGTGTTCCCTATAATTTTAGCGAATAAATGGTTGATGTGCATAAAACAAATTGGTTAAAGATTGATAGTTTGTCTACTGTGCATATGTGCCATGTATGTAATGAATGTTGTCCTGGTATACAAGTTGTGAGATTGCATGAGGGGCCCATTTGTAACAGATGTAACTATGAGAAAGGTGCTCATCGATTTTCTCACTTTAACAAAATTGATCCAGGTGAGAAGCATGAGGTTCTAAGAGTTTTGATACAAGTTGAAGTGATGCTAATAATGTGAGTAAATCCAATATTGCAAATGATGCATTTTCATGGTGGTCAATATAAATATAGAGGCCACACGATATGTTTTCCACAAGGAATTTCTTTAATTGGGAAGAAGCTTCCACAACGTGTTGAATAACTAATTTTTTTTTATTGTAAGAAGGTGAGGTGTTCAATCTAAATATTATGAATGCTATGTGAAGAGATAATGTGTGATGGATGCATTGCGTTATAAAATTGAAATTGACAAGTACTACAGGGATGTGGAAATTGATATGGATTCAGCTCCTTCTCTCCCGAAAATACCTATTGATGTTTTGAACATGTTGCAATATGTTGATAGTCATGTAGATGATATACCTAGAATTGATGCAAAGATTGAAAAAGATGGGCCTAATTGTTTTCATTGTCACCCGTCATCCTTTATTTCTCACTTACCTAATGAATCCAAAGAAGTTGATCGAATAAGAAGATCTATTGAGAATGAAAATAACACATCCGTTGAACCAATAGATTGGCTAGATATTGGTACATCTCCCATTGATGAATATAATACTGAATAACTGCTAGATATGGTGTTCTTGAATTTATTCCTTACAGGTCATGATGATTGGTTGTATCCTCGAATTTGCAATGTCTAGATGCATGAATATGGTTTGCATCTATTGAGATTTTATGATCAAATATTTGGAAGCCACCTTCGGTTTCAATATTTCTTGTTGAATATGATAATGTGGCATTGTAGTCAGAGAACAAATTCAGTTTTTTTGAAGAAAAATATTCATGAAAATGTGTCGGCAACTGTTCGGGACTTGTGTCAACAACTTTTGGATTTTCCAAATAATAAGTTTGCTGAGAAATTAATTCATTTTGGATCTTGTCTTTGGGGTACGAGAACTTATTGGAAAAAAGTGTCGTTCTGAATTAACTAATATGATCAATGGGTTGGGTAGCTCTACTTTGTTTTTCACATAAAGTGTGGCTAACACAAAGTGGCTTGATTTGAGTATTGTTTTTCCTTCAACAAGAGATTATCATCGACAAAGTGAGCATGCTAGAAAGATTCAAAATGTTATTCGGTACCCGCATATAGTTTCTATGTACATGCACCAAAGATTTAATATCTTCGATGATATAGTCTTGCTAAGATATCTTGGTGCTAAAGACTTTTGGTATAGGTTTGTTGTTGTTCCTTTTCAACAATTTTATAATGATTTGAAGGAAAATGTAAATTGTTATGATTGCTTATTATATGTTAACCACATATTTTAAATCTTGTTAGGTATGAGTGGAAACATAGAGGTTCTGTCCACATCCATGGTTTTTTAGTTGCTTGAAGCACTGGACATGGAAACATTGTATTGGTTCATTGCGACTGTTGTCGGTGTAGCAAAGTGGTACTTTTAAAAATATGTTACAACATGGAATATGCGTGACTTACATCGTCGAAATGTGATGATCCCTCCAAATTTAAATGATGGTCCATGTCTTTTGAACACTGAACAATTTTTTTCTTGCAATTCTGAAGAAGATTATGAGCATTTATTTAACCGTGTGCAAAGGCATACAAAAAGTAGGCATGATTCTTGTTTATGTAAAAAAGGGTCTATTCTTTCATGTCACTATCATGCTCCCTGGGAGGTTCTTTTGGAGTCAACATTGTTCATAGATGAAAAATGGAGAAAAAAGTATGAACCAACATGAAATCATGACCGTTTAAATGTTCACAATGTTGAAGTTTTAGCAATGTGGTCAGAAAATGTTGATTGTTAGCTAGTTCTTTCTCGAAATCAAGTTTTGAAGTATATTGCAAAATATGCTTCAAAGGTAGAGAGAAGATAAGAAAGTTATCACCAAATGTTGACTAGAGTTGCTAGTGAGAATGCATCTAAGGATCCTGTATTCTCTGTGTATAGAAGGTTCCTTATTGAGATGCTTGTTGAGCGTGATGTTGAAACTCAATGGACGTGCCATTTATTGCTAAAGATGCCTCTTGTTATCTATAGTTGGAAATTATTCTCCTTCAATGTTGGCAAGAAAGCGTACCAAAGGGTTTGACTATATTTTGATGAAGTTTTGTGCAAAAACAATTTCATTCATGTTTATCAAAGCCTACTCGTTTTCTTGAAACATTTATGATTGATAGAAACAACAATATCATGGAGTTTTGAGGAGAAGCGTAGGTAGGGGCAATGGAGGCCATGTGATAAGCATCCTATCATTTTTGTTTGGCCATGGTTTTATTATGTACCAGATTTGGGGTCAAAAGAGTTTGGAATGTTTTTTTGGAGTGATTTTCTTTTATACAAGTCGTTTCATGGCATTGGTTCAAATATTGGCTTGTCTATTGAAAGTATTGTTGAGAATTGGAGGAATTGGAGATATCATGCATGGCATGTTGACCAAGGCCCTTTACTAAATTAAGGTGATGAAGAGGATGTCGAATCTCTTATACATGAAGAAAATGTTGATCGAGATTTTAAAGAGTGGAAGGTTTTTTCACGATCGGTTCCTCCAAGTTGTGTAAACATTTCAGACCTTGATAATATTTGTAGAAGGGACTTTGATGTTGATTACAATTGGAAGGAAATGATGTTATCAAATGAATTTTTAGAATAAGGGGTCAATTTTGTAAAATATGCATAGTATGTAGGTGTTTTGAATTGTGGGTTCGTTAGGGATACATATTAGTCGCCTTCCTCTCTATCAAAAAAACAACTAGCTTATTTTGAAATTATTTTTTGACACTTTTCTAATGGTGAAAATGATGGTGCTTTGAAAATGATTATTCTAGATAGTCCCATACATTCTTTTCATGAAAACCTTTTACACATACACAAGACATAGGTCTAGAAGGTCACATACTTGCCTATCCTAAACACATTGAACAACACACACTTATACACATGGTACGACACAACACATGCATGTCATAATACAAATTTACCTTATTCCCATACACAACACATGCACATATACACATATACATGTGACATATCACATCACACAATATCGTAATAATCTAGATACCACCTTGTCTGTTGGCTTGTATAGGCTTGACCAAGGTTCAGAGGTGATTTAGCCAAGAAAATCCTAGTAGTAATGGCCCTTTCAGCAAAATTCCATGGAGCTTGGACCGAGGTCTCACCCGAAGTAGTATGGGAGGGTGCTAGAACCAGGGTTTTGCACCCCGGGGATGTCTGATGAGCTTCTGGTGGTCCGCAATTTGACCCTGGGCGTACGTCGCTATGCACACCTATTAGTCCCTCGCAACCTACGATGCTGCTTTCACGCAGCCCTACTCAAGGCATGATCCATATTATAACTAAGTTCCTTGCTATTTAACTTTTTATTACCTGATTACTTAACTTATCTGTGTAAGACTAGTGATAATTAATAGTATATCCAACAATCATATAAGTGCGTGCGATAAACAAAAAAGTTTAAATGTAAAGAATGCAATACGCAAGCAGATGCACCAAATTTGGAATCAAATTCTCTTTATTATTCTTCCTTCAAGGTTATATACTTGACACTTCCCTATGCACTCAGCTGTAGGGGTCCGCGCACTAAGCTGCGGACTCTACTAGGCCTTTGTGCACTCAGCTGCAGAGCCTCTTCCTACCACTACGACCCAATGCACGTAGATTCTTACTCTATTCTCTATCTCCATTCCTTTGCTTCTTAGCTCCTCTCTTTACAACTTAGAGCCTTGCTCTATTTATACAATCCTATGGTCTATGGACCATGGGTAGGCCGACATAACATTGCATTACATGACAACACTTAGGGCAGACAACCCTATGACTCAACCTATACTTTGCGCTCCGCACTCGCAATTCGCAGAGTCTTATAATACGTTTGACCAAAAATTGGGCTTTGAGCCCCAAAACATGTTGTGGGGAGATTCCATGCCCAATAGACCCCCAACACAATCATCATGACTCATCCTTGAGTCACTCTGTTGGCACAGTGATCTTGGCATGGAGCCCCTCCAATTGGTCTTGTACTGCTTGGAGGTCCGTAGTGCACTATTCTGCGGTTTGTTGGACCTACTACATGCACTCTTTCGATGCTTCTTTGTGAGGATCTAATCCCTACCTTAGTTCATAGAGCCCCTACATTTGTGCGAGCTTGCCCTCGATATCGGCCATAATGGTGAAGGCCTCATCAATCCATGGCTAGGCGCATGCTTTGAGAAGTGCCTCTTTCTATCTTGCAGCATCCACCTGCTCTTTCAGTGCCCTTTCTTGCTACATCTTTGTGAGCCATTGAGTGAGGATGACTATCTGTGTAGTTCCCCTTACATTGTGGTACTACTCCTGAAGCTCACGCACCTCTGTTTCTAGGCACTGTATGTTAGGGTCCTCCTGTAAGGATGTGAGGACTCTAAAGGCTTGGTCCAACATACTGGTACAGTCCTGTACTGTTCATCCAATTTCTTCCAACCCTATTTGGATGGTGCTAACGTGCTACTTTGTAACTTCTGGGGGAGTGGAAGGCTGCACCTTCAGCCACAGATTAGCAATCTAGAGATTCAGCTCCAGTTGCACACGTGTTATTTCCTCACGTGAGTTTCGGCTCCAATTGCCAAATAGTGGATCCGCATTTTTGTTTGTAGGTTTGCGGTGATGGCAACTCTGGGACACGCCGACATGCTCATCTATTATCTATAGTAACTGTTGGTTTTGTGACACCAGTTCATGACACTGTGGGCTAAGCTGTTTGATGTTGATCTTTTGCTCACTCATCACCTGAATTGCGTAACACTCCCTAGTGCGGAGCTCTGTTATTATTTGATCCTGTAGTTGGTATAGTGTGTCTCGCAGAAGGGTAGCCAAATTAAGGCCAAGTCCCTTGAGCCTGCCAACTGCAGCTCTATCGATCTCATTCACTGTTGCTAGCTCCCCTTCTAGTAGGACTATGGTGTTGGCCATCTTTGCGCATGGTATCTACTCCAATGCTGATGTGCCACCTACACCGTAGGTGGCTACAGTTCCTTCCTGTGGGGGGCCACACCTGTAGTTCTTGTAGATATGCCCTTAGGGCCTCCAACACAGTTTTATTCACCAGGTATTTCAATGCAAAATGGTCAGTGTACATCTTGAAATGTCCTCCGAGTAAATAGTGTCAGTATTTTTGGAGCATGTACACCATTGCCAACCCCTCGCGCTCAGTTGTAGAATAGTTCTTTTCTGCTTTAGACAATCTTTGACTTGCAAACACGATCGTCATGATCTATGCCCTTCGTGCCCTCCTATGTGAGTATGACTCCCAACTCAATACACGATGCATTAACATGTACATGAAATTCCACATCCCATTTTGGGAAGACCAAGATTGGAGCGGAGGCTCATTTCCCCTTCAGGACATCTAAACGCTTCATGCAATCATCATTCCAGAGATATGTAACATCCATTTTCAATAGCTTTTCTATCGGTGCTATTATTTGGGCATAATTTTTTATGAAATTCCTTTAGTATCCAGTGTGCCCCAAAGTAGTGCGCAGTTGTTTAACACTTCGCAGTGCTTCCAAATTTAGGATAATGACAATCTTCGTAGGGTCTACCATCAGGCGTTGTTTGTAGACCACATGTCCCAGCAGGTTTCCAAAGGGAATGAGGAATGTGCACATCTTAAGGTTCAGCGTAATTTGGTGCTGGTGACAAGTATCCAGCATCAAGCGTAAGATCACTACATGGTGCTTAACTAATCCAAAGATAGTCCAATCAACCAGATAGATCTCCAAGAACTTCTGGATGTATTCTTTGAACATGGCCACAACGATGCGCGAAAATATAGCTGGCGCGTTATTTAGTCCAAATGGCATAACGATGTATTGAAAGAGGCCTCATTCTGTTGCGAAGGTCATTTTGCTCCTATCTTTCAGCGCGATCTTGATCTGATGGTGTACCCTAAGAACCCATCCGTGAACAAGTATGCTTCATGACTACCAACATTCTCAAGTACTTCATCTGTGAATGGTGTTGGGAATGGATCATGTACATAGGCGTCGTTCAACTTCCTGAGGTCCACACATATTCTTATTTTTCCCTTCTGTTTTTCTCTTGTACTACCATAGGACTCACCCAGTTGGATTCTTCCACTGGTTCAATAATTTTGGGTGTGAGCATTTTGTGGAATTCATCACAGACCTTTTCTTTATACTTCAGATTCAAGCAGTAAGGTCGCTGCTTAGCTGGCTTCATGTCGGGTTTTAGGGTGATCTTCATCATCCCTAAGTTGCCAACGATCTCTTTTAAGTCCGTAATTTTGGTCAAGAACAAGTCTTGGTATTCAAGGAGTAACTCAGCGGCCTTATCCACTGTGGCATCATCCCAATAGTCCCCAAGTATTGCATACTTTGGATCCGCCTCCATTCCAATGTTGACCTGCCTTGTCTTTAGTAGTGCGGTGATGCCGAGGTTTTCAAGTGATGGTCCTCAAATCTCGTGACAACCTTCCATTTCTGAAATTTTAAGATTTCATGGGTCCTCATCATCATCCTGAACATTTACGTTGTAACATTCTAGTGCGCAGCTCAACTGTGTTGCCCATTCTGGCTGAAGTACTTCCATTGGCTCCTGGGGTATTTTGAAGATAGCGGCTTTTACTGCCTATAGTGCATCATCAATAGTATCTGACCAACGATCTTCAAATGTGAATGCTAACAGAAATCCCTCATGCAAGACATCCCATTCGCTTGTACCATGGCAGAGCTCCGTCTCAGTATACCAATTCATGGGTATGAAATCCAAGGTATGATAGAATAAATGTACCCATTCAGGCTATAGCTATTCCCTATAGACATTAGTCCATTTCGCTAGGTGTGTGCATGGATCATCTCATCCGTCATATTTTTCTACCAGCCATATCTGTAGTTTCCCAAATCATAGGTGCATCACTCTTTTGCATCCGCATGAGTCCTCAAAACTTCCCTGATGCGTACCCCACCATCATGCGAGTGTTGCATGTAGCACCCACTTTAGAGCATTGAATCGCTGCTGTTATAGTAATGCTCCTTCAAATTTGTTCAGGAATTCATCCACCGCTAGAAACCCATCATATGTAGGCAGATCCCTTGTCCCTGTTGTCATATAGCACAATGATCTAACCATCACGTTGCAATTAAGTGTTGTTACTTCATGCAGCCGATTCTACCATCGCTCTATCTCTTCGTCCGAATCCAAAGTGTAGGAGCTTTTTTGCTCCCGCAAAATCCTTCCATCTGTAGTCAGATTCACCCAATCCGCTTCTCATGTGGTTAGTTTGTAAAGACAATCGAGATCATCATCACTATCATCGTCACACATCGATTCAGTGCATCGCACTCCTTTGGCTGGATCTAGCTGTACTACTATGTGTAGTGAATTTTTTTCAAAGATCATTTTGTGCTTCTTCATATTTATGACTTCATTCATATCGGTGACCTAGTATATTCCTAGTAGTGTGGGATAGGGATTACTATCATCGACAATCTCTATCACTTCAAAATCTCCCTGCGTGCTCGTAACTTCAATATCTACTATTACCCCTTGCAATCTTCCCATGGGTAAGATCTTCTATTGGCTTTCAATTCGTAATTGAATAGGAGACCTATAGCACAGGTCTGCCCATGTGTTCCCATGTTTGTTTTGGCAGTACATTTGCGTCCGATCTGAGATCCAGGATTACCTGATCCATTTCATATTCACCGATTTGCGCAATCAACCTCATTTCCCTTCCTGTGCACAATGCATGCTTACCAATTTTCCGGACCACATGCGACTCTCCTAACCTCGCACACCTAGTGATAAGTTCCTGTAGTCCTTTTACTGCCTTGCTTTCGCGTAGTAGTTTCATGCATGTCTCCAGAAAGGTAGTGAGAATTGAAGGATCCATCCCTCATTCTAATTGATCCTTACTACCTGAAGTGGAGGCCTCTGTGAAGCTCTTCTTAGCTTCCATGAATGTTTCCTTTGCGTGTTCTAAATTAAATTCAAGTTCCTTTGTAGTAGCCTTGAAAGCCCACACACTTTCTTCTGACTGCTTACCTTTATCCTCGCTAGTGGTCATACCGCTCTTGAGCATCATGTTTACATTCGGATCTTCTTTGTGTGGCTCAGACCTCATCATTTGTAGATTCTAAGTCAGAGGGGGCTGAAGTACCCCTTTTTCGCACAGTATCACTATCATTGTAGGGTGGTCTTCTGCGTCATAATCAAACTGAGTACAGTACAAACATGATGTCCTTATCGGGTTTGTGCAATCACGGGCATAATGCCCTGGCAATTATAACAAATTAATTGTCTTTGACCCCTTCCTAGTACCATTCCACCTCAACCTAGACCATACCCCTAAAATCCAGTGTGCACCATTCCTGCATTCGGGTTGAGGGCTCACGTTTCAGTCTGCAACCTGTAGGTAGGGGTCCGATCCATCATTAGTTCGTAGCTTTTGTAGGTGCTCTCATCATGGCCTACCAATTTGTAGAAGTTACAAAACAATTGCTGGGACGTTTGTATATACTTCTGGAATAGATGACAGTTATTCGTAGTGTGTTTTCCTCATATCTGACAGATTTCACACCATAGTGCAGGCATCATGCTCGGTCCTACTTGTGCCTCAGGTATTAATGGCATCGGCCCTCCTCCTTCCAAGTAATTTGCAAACAATGGACAATGGTCCTTGTCATGCCCCTGGCCTTTATTTTTTATGCACCATACCTCCTCATGCGCTTCTGGTCGAGGTGTCCTATCCTATTTCAAACTCTGCATTTCCAAATGCAGATTTTACAATTGCATGTGGAATTGTTGGACCCTTAGACCAGGGTCTTGTATATGGGTCTCATGCAATCTCATTGCCATCTCCAAAGCTTCGACCTGGGTGGAAATTTTTTGTTGTGATAGTGTCATCCTTAAGTGCAGTGTCAGTGATGCTATAAACCATGTGTGGTGTTGTCCAGATCCCAAGGGGTCTCGCTGGGGAGCATCACGTTCTCCTTAAACCCAATGATTGATTATGTTTCTGACTTTGGCCTATTAAATTCTCTGTTCAGCGCGGCCTAGATTTTTGTGATCCCTAAGTTTGGATGGTCGTTAGAATGCTTGATGTACCATGTTAATGCGCGATCCTACAACGCGCTCACTAGTGTAGCCTTCTTGATATTGTCATCCACGATGCCTTGTGCTTCCCATATTGCTCTTACCATGAACTAGAATTGGTTTGGATATTCATTCCCACTCCTCTGAATACTAGTAGTTTGATCGGACTCGCCATACTAAACTATGGTGGTGGCAGAAGTGGGGTGGGAGGAGATGGAGGTGAGGAGGGTGAGACGAGTGGTGATGTAGGTGGAGGTGGTAGTCGCAGAATTCGCTACCTTATCAGATTGATTGCACTTCTCAGAGAGACTTTCATAAGCTCTTCCTGGATTTCCTGTGAGGGGGAAATTAAGGGATTAGTTTCCAATTCTTCACTATTTCTACTTCTGTAAACCTTCCCACTTGACATAGTCCCAAACATTAATTTATTCGCATAACCCGATTTTCACACAATAGCATCTTATTCCAAGTGTTCAAAGATTTAATATACTTACCTCGCGGTCCCTTGAGGAAACATAGCTCCACCTCACTATAGCTAATGGTCATGTCTACTGTGAACTCAGTGATAAATCCTCCTATAATTTAGTCGATCCAATAGTCCACAACTCGCGTGATATTATCTCCTAACGTTTCTAGTCTATGCACTAATTCGAGAGTCCACACGATTGGTTTATCGAGCATATACCTTCCCTAACTATCTGCTAGCTTTGCAATCCTTGGTTTATCGAGCCTACACCTTCCCTAACTATCTGCTAGCTTTGCGATCCACTCATACAGCTCAAAAGGAAAGGATGCAAAGGAAATTTCATGGATTTCTGTATACAAGTAGCACTCTAACCACTGTTCCTTAGTTACTCGTGAATCTTCTTGTCCAACCACCCTTCAATTTCTTTCATTGTTGGATTCCAATGGCACGACATCAGACACCCCTTATGCAGATCTCGGTCCCGACAACAAAACCATTTGTTGGCTTGTATGGACCTGACCTAGGTTTAGAGGTGATTTAGCCAAGCAAATCCTGGTACTACTGGCCCTTTTGGCAACAGTCTGTGGAGCGTAGATTGAGGTCTCACTTGAATTGGTATGGAAGGTTGGTAGAACCATGTTTCTGCACCCTAGGGATGTCTGATGAGCTTCTGGCGGTTCGTAATTTGACCCTACGTGCACATCGCTACGCACACCTATTAGTCCCTCGCAACCTGTGATGTTGCCTTCATGTAGCCCTACTCGGGGTGGGATCTATATTATACCCAAGTTCCTTGATATTTAACCTATTATTACTTGATTACTTAACTTATTTGTGTAAGACTAGTGATAATTAAGAGTATATCCAACAATCATATAAGTACACGCAATAAACAAAAAAGTATAAATCTAAAGAATGCAATACACAAGCAGATTCACTGAATTTGGAATCAACTTCTCTTTATTATTCTTCATTCAAGGTACAGACTCAACACTGCCCTATGCACTTAGCTGTAGCGGTCCGCAAACTCAGCTGCGGACTCTACTAGGCCTCTACACACTCAGCTGCAGAGCCTATTCTTACTACTACGACCCAATGCTCTTAGATTCTTACTCTATGCTCTATCTTCGCTCCTTCACTTCTTAGCTACTCTCTTCACAACTTAGAGACTCACTCTATCTATACAATCCCATGGTCGCTAGACCATGGGTAGGCCGACATGACATTACATTACATTACAACACTTAGGGCGGACAACCCTATGACTCAACCTATACTTCGTGCTCCGCGCCCGTAATTTGCGGAGTCTTATAATACGTTTGACCAAAACTTAGGCTTTGAGCCCAAAACATGTTGTGGGGGGATTCCATGGCCAACATTGTCTCCATGCATGTGAACTAGGCCATACTACCTCATTTGTTTTTCTCGTGTTCTTAACCTTGACATGGGAATAATGTAAGAGTTGTGTTCACATAATTATAAATTAGCATAATTTCCTTTCTTCCCAATAAATTCCTCATTACAGTGGGAATATTTCTGTGCCATATATATCCTCTAAAGTTTTCTTTGAACAATCATATATCCATTCAAATGGCCTCTGACAACCTTTTTCTGTCAGCCACAATGGAATTTTCATAGGCACATACATACACACACACAAATATATATATATATCGGTCAACATGATCATGTATGAAATATACCAATATCCATCAGCGTAATTATGTATGAAAAATATTAGTACATGTGCAGGTATAGTCAAGGGTTAAGAGAAGTCCCTTGTTACTAGTTTCTTGGCTACATATATCTTTTTCCATTATTCTCGTGGTCTCAACCAAGCCATTAGGATTTTTCATTACTTAACTATGGCTACAACAGTCATTAGCTTGTGCCAAATAAATCTAGGGCTTAGATGAATCCTTGATTGTGGTCAAGCATGCATTACATAACCTTTTAACATTATTATTGCTTTCATTTTTACTTGTTATTTTGTTCATGTCCATTTCCTAATAGCATTCCATTTTACCTGGAACTTAATTGGCATGTTTCCTTCATGTCTATCAAGCACTACCCTTTCTAGGATTCTATGGTCTTCCTTTCACTCCAACATCCTTATTCCAAGATCCCCAAGCATGCAATTAAAAATTTAATAATCGAAAACCAATGCAAGAGGAAAACAAAGGCAGTTATTGTAAACATACATGAAATTCACATAACAGTCATTCGTAAAAACTACAAGTAAAACAACATCATAAACAAGACCAAAAACGAGCATGGCCATGTGCTAGTCTAAAATGAAAATGATATCAGTCAATGAAGTGAAGAAGTTAAAGCCAAAACACATAAGCATTAAATAAATCACTACCCAAAAATCAACTCAATCTCCATGGGTCTAGAAAACATGGCACTCTCAACCATCATACAAGCGTGCATATTTATATGTATACATGTATATTCATAGACCACATTAGTTCAAGACTTCTTTACAATTCTAGAAACAATTTTGAAGTCTTACATTCTGCGAAAGCTCACAGGGAGCCTTTTCAACACACACACACACATATGTCAAGGAGCTACAGGAAATGTCCCCTCCTCCTTCTCAGTGTCCTGCATTGTTGAATCATGTTCATGTGGGTCAAGCACCAGAGCTTCAACCCCAAGGAAAATCTCGGTGGTTCATCATCCCTCACAAGCACTTGAGTGATTCTTCCCAATCCAACAAGTTCATCAGACCACAAGATTCGAGTGGGTTCTGCAACCTTACAATCAAGCCACGCTTTCTGAAAAAAATCACGCAACACGCCTCAACCAGAGGGTTTCTTAGATAGTGCCCCCTTCTCCGATGGCTCAATTCAATGTTAAAGATTACTTGCCTCCCTTTTGGTTCTCTATGCACTTTTGCATAATATATATAAATGTTGCATTCCCTTCCAAATGTCTCTTCCCCATGTGTTTGCAAGAGCATCCATTAAATTGATTAAATGAATGTCCTCATTCCTCCTCACTAAAAAAAAAAACTAATGGCCTTCTCTTACCATGATTTTCCCAGTAGTCCATGACTTGACAGTGAAACCCGTGTTGCTCTTAAATTTTTTTGTCCTTTTTTCCTTTGTTTGTTGAGCTAAAGGACACTTGGACCAGTCCCTCCTCTTCCAGTTAAATTTAATGCACAGTTAACACATTTAATTCTTTTTAGCCAACCAAGACCGACATTTAAAAAAAAACCATTTCCTCAAGCAATGAGTGTTGAGGTATAAAAGGTGTCTTTTTAAATTCTAATTATCTTCACATTAGTTATCAATCTGGGCAATATTTTCTATTTCAAGAGTGTACACAGTTTGTGGCAGCTATTTACTTCAAGAGTAATGTTTCTACATTGCAGTACAATGCTTTAAAATACAAGAACAAATGCATGCTTTAAATAAAACTCACTTGCAATTAAAGGAAACTCAATGTTCTGAAACCAAATCATTTATTCGATAAATTACAACAATTATCAGTCCAGGATACAATAGCAATAACTCATTCCTTGTTTAATTGATTGTTATATACATATTTGGGCACTGCAACCCCAATATTATATGTTGATACCAAGGGCTCTTTAACCTCTAAAAGTGTTGTTTCATGCCCTAAAGAATCACTGTCAACTTATTACATCATTCCCCAGAAATTCCACCTGAAAAACCACTCAAAACTGGCCAAAACTGGACCATACTAACTGCTCCACTATCAAGGTGTGATGCATACTGACTCCTACACTAGCCAGGTGTGATGCATACTAAAGAGGCCTTCTGTGAGGTGCGATGAGTGAGAATGGACAAATGTCTGAGACAACTTTCTAGGTGGACACTCATGGAATCTTCTAGAAACTTCTTCTATGACACTTGCCTCTCTAAATTCACCCGAGGAGGAGTAAGAGATCCAAGAATCACCAAGTGGAACCAAGAAATACAAGTGGAATGACACTAAACAAAAACCCAGATATGACTCACACGCTTGCAAACATCTATAAATGGATCCCTCATTTGAGATATCTAGAGGCTAGAATTTTGTAATTTGTAAGGAAGTGATGATAGTTTGTATTTGAGAGGGAACATTGTATTGTTGGGTGATCTTGCTTTTCATGAGGTGATGAGGGCTTTGATGCTAGGAGGATGATACTAGATTAGACAGCTGGGTTGTAATCCTCTCTTCTATTATTAATAAAGTTCTTTGAGTTTTCCTCCATACAATCGTGTATTTGTGAATGTTCTTATTTGTAAATTCCATTGGATGCTCATTGTATTTCTGACTCTGCAATGCTTATGATATCATAGATCGAGATACTTTGATGGTGTTGTGTTACTTCATTTCTTCAAGTATTCTCTGAGTGGGACAAGTAGGAGGAGAGTTGCAAGCTCCGTTAAGGAGGAGAGAAATCAAGCGAGGAGTCAAGCGGAAGATCCATGTTGTTTCCTTTGCTTCTCCCCTATCTATCATACATAGAGGAAATCACAAATTTCTTTGATTGTTTGTTTCTAGGATAGCTACCAATCCTAGTGGGACTAGCAAATCGAAAAGGCAATAGTTTTCTTGGAAACAAAATGGTGACTCTGCTAGGGAGTGAATAGTTTGTTTGTTTGTTGTTGTTGTTTTCTTTATAAATTATAGACAGAGCTTGAAGTTAGCTAGATAGCCTTTGAACTACTTTTGCTATGCAATTGCAAAGTAGATGAATGCTGCTTCAGTCAATCTTTGGTTTAGTTTATGAACTGAACATCTAACTTAAAAGCATCCTAGATACCCTTGTGGTAACTCATTAACCTACTAAGATCATACCCTTTTACTTTTCTCTTTACTGTCCATAATAGCTCAGCTTAATCCACTGAAATTAGCTGTAAATTTGAGCCAAAACCCATCTCAGTTGCACTCCCTAGCTCATCACACTATCTCTAACTGGAAGCCAGTATGCATCGCACTTCCCGTGTGTAGCAGGTGAGATGCATCCATGTTTCTGTGAAGCACAGGTGCGATGACTGAGTAATCCTATTTCTCTCCTTGAAATTTGGGCTTTTTGTCCTTGTTTTCAGCTCGTTTGATTGTTCTGCTGCTTATGAACAGTCTCTCATTACTGAAGCCTCCTTGCTTTACATAGTTCAACCTCTATTGATAAGGATTAGTAAATGTTTTTATGTATTTTTCCATCATTTATAATCTATTGTTGAAAAGTTACTTAAATCGAATTGTCGTTTTTGTCAAAAAAGAGAAGTGGCATAAAGTCTTCCTTCTCTAGATAGTCGATTGAACTTTTTGTTTTGTATTTGATTTGATTTATTGTAATTTGAAGTGTTGAAAGCATTTCCTATTCAAAATTGAAAAGTGTCGTTTAGTCTTCCTTTTCATTTTGAAAAGAAATTGTCAAAATGTCGCTTTGAAGAAAATAGTTTAGATCTATACTTAGTTTTCCTTTTTGGTATTCCTCACATTAAGGGAACGAAAAAAAATACATGCATTTGCATTTTCATTTAGACTGTGTGCGAAAAATGATTTAGGAAAAGTGCATTTAGAGTGTGCTCTTTGCTGTTTGTTTGAAAGAATCGTAATCATCTTTCCTTACTAGCTAGGATTTTCATTGCAAAAAATAAACAATGATTGTTTATCATTTTAGATTGCATATTTAGGAATTTTACATCTACATAACGCGGTGAACCTTGAAAGACAAACTTCTAAACAAGATCAACTCTAAAACAAATCTCAATGAAATTAACAATGCTTTGGAACCTAACGCAACACATCTAGAGGTATAGCCTAGAGACGTGCTTTGGCATCATAAAATCTAGTAACTATCATTTTCATCGAAGGTTGGGTGATTCCTCCTCTTGGATACGACAAGTGCTAGCATGGACTTGTGCTCCCCGTACCGTTGATTATATATTGGGAGACCACAATAGGCTTATATCCTTTATCCATAGGAAGCCGTGTCTATCGCCCTAACAATTGTAATGCATTGAACATAGCATTCGTGAAGATTTACTGTCGTACATAAGTCCTTGGTAATTTCTCTTTAATTTACCACCAAGGTGTATATTGTAGTTTTGTGATTGATTTGGTAATCCCTCTATCTAGATCTCCAGAGTAGTCACTTTCATTCCTTTTTGACTCCTTAAAAGAAAAGGTCCATCTGAGCACTTGTCACTTCAGGCTCATTAAAAATCGAAGGGGACTAGAGTCATCTTTGGCTTTTTCTCGACTCTTAAAAATTGAAAAAGCAAAGTTGTGTCAAAGCGTCACTAAAATTTATTAAATTCATTATAACATCCTTGTTCCTTCGTTGATCTTAGGTTGAGATAATGGAGTCCACCAATCATGGAATCCCTCTCGAGGGGAATCCTAGTCCATTTTCTTCTTGGGGAAATATTGGTGCTCCGTAAATGGCCACATTGTCCCTTCCGGGAATCACAATTTGTGTGTCGATATGGATATTTTCAACCTCTGTCATTCAAAATACCATAATTCCTCAGCAATCGAATCAAAAACCATTTGATACTGAAGTTTACCCTTCACCTTCTACTTCATTTGTTTCTCCCTCCCCTTCTTCCTTTTCGCTTGGTGAAAATAGTGACACTATTAACCAAGTAGCTGAGAAGAAGAAGAAAGGGAAAGAGAAGAAGAAGAAGAATTCAGTTAAGCAAGGGGACAACCATAAATCATCTGGTGAAAATCCACACACTAAATCTCCCAAATATCCTTGTGTAATTTGTAGAGGAAACCATTTTCATCAAGATTTTCCTTGCCTTCCGTGGATCTTGAGAGAATGGTATCCCCATTCACACTATCTGGTGTCATCAACCTCTGGCAATCATGTTGACAACACACCATCAACTAGTAAAAATGAAATTATTGGACAGAAAGGAAAGGTCAAAATTTCATGTGAATTATGTGAAGGGGACCATTACCTTCCTCGTTGTCCTTTTTTGGATGAAGCCAAAAGAATCTTATGTAACCATCCTACTTCACCACAACGACTTCCATCTGGATACAAGAAACTCTCCCCAAGTCCTTTACTAGTTGAAAATCCGATTGACATGACTCAATTGTTGGTTGAAACACCTATCGTTGAGGCTGAATCTTCTGAGTCCACATTGGACCAAAGTAAACGGGTCGAGATAGCAATTGATCCAGTTTTACCTTCAGAAGGTCCACCTTTAGAGGATACCATTCCCCAACAGAATGAGAATGATATTGTTCACATTCTTTTTATTACTTCAGAGTCCAATGAAGTCGGGGGAAATCCGCTTGTTCCTTCATAATAGGAAGGGAATCCCCCCATTCCCGCTACTCAAGAAGTTAGTTCAACTGTTTATTTGGTACCCCCTCCAAGCAGTTTGGTCACTTCCTTCGATTGGAATCGACTAGAAAGATCTCACCTTCCTCCTAATGTACCATTCCAAATCATAGTACAAGTTCACAAAATGGTCGTGCCTAGCACTATCATAGATGAAGGGGCTTCAGTGAATATCCTTTTCTCAACTACTTGGAAAGCGCTTGGTTCGCCATCGCTTATGTTTGTTACTCAGAATTTTTTAGTCTTTAACAAAGGAACCAATTGATCGTTAGGGATCCTTCCTAAGTTACTGATAACTTTGAGAAGGAAAACCATTCACCTGAACATAATGGTAGTCCAAGAACTATTAGATTACAATCTACTCCTTGGGCTTTGATGAAGCTTGCAACTCTTCTCCTACTTGTCCCACTTAGAGAATACCTATAGAAACGAAGTAACAAAACACCATCAAAGCATTTCGATCTATGATACCATAAGCATTGCAGAATAAAAAATACAATGAGCATACAATGGCATTTACAAATAACAACATTCACAAAGACACGATTGTATGGAGGAAAAATCAAAGAAATTTATTAATAATAGAAGATAGGATTACAACCCAGCTGTCTGATCCAGCATCATCCTCCTAGCATAAAAGCCCTGTTCACCTCATGAAAAGTAAGATCACCCAACAATACAATGTTCCCTCTCAAAGACAAACTATCAGCACTTCCTTACAAATTACAAAATTCTAGCCTCTAGATCTCTCAGATGAGGGATCCATTTATAGATGTCTGCAAGGGTGTGAGTCATCTCTGGGTTTTTGATTAGTGTTATTCCACTTGTAGTTCTTGGATCTTCCATTCTCTACCTTGGAGATTTCTTTTATGACCGGAAGTACCACTTCACACCAATTGAACACCTTTGGTTCCAGGCATTCCAGGGCATACTGCATGTAAGATCTGTTTATCAAATGAAGAGCCACACTACTAGCCAATCTAGTAAAGGTAAATAAAATGGTCCTCAAGGACCGATCAATGACATCCTGGATATTGATCTTGCCATCTTTGCTGGGCTGAGATCCATCTCTATAGAACTGACGAATGTAATCTCTCATATATTTTCCTCCACGAGCGGATCCTGATAGTGAAAGAGAGGCGCCATGCCTCGATAACCCTGTCAGAAAGTAGATATCCTCGACTATCAATGGAATAGATTTGCCTATGATCTGGAATACCTGGTTGAATGGATCCCAAGCATTGAGAAGATATTGCAATAAACTAATTTGTTTCCTCATGCTAGATATACAAAAGAATTTGAGCAAGCCATAGTTTCGTAAAGCAGTAACTGTGCCCTGATCATGTAAGAAAATCATGTCCTCCTCTTCATGTTCATGTTCATGCCATGTAATGACCATATTGATACAAAAAATATCTAAGACACAGACAAAAGATGAATTAGGATCCAAATTTGAGCAAAAACAGGCAAAATTCCATGAGAAAATCACTGTATAAAGATTCCCTTCTGCGCCCATCGCACCCTGACATTGACCAAGGTGGGATGCATACTAACTGTCCAGTTGGCAGCTTAGTATGAATCACGCCTTTCGATACTGGCAAGGTGTGATGATTGGGGAACAAAATCTTCAAACCCCAAGGGCCCATAAATGTGAAACAAAATGCTCAGAATCAAAGAAGGATGGAATGAAAATGAAGAGCTCAGGGATAGCTCTTACTGGGTCCTAACGGTGCAGAGAATAATCCACTAGATCTCCCAAAAACGACTGGTGCAATTTGAGGGGGAAAACCACTCCAGAGCTCCAAATCCCAAATTTGAAATAAAATGATGAAAATGGAAGGTAAAACTACTTTTATGATTATTATTCACGTACTTCAAGCAAAATGTTAGTTTTAACTCATTTTTCATACATACATATTTCTAATCAATTTGATGGAGTGATTGAGCAGGTTGAATGACTGACGAAAGAATACGATGTGATAAACAACGAATTAAACATTTTGACCACAAAATGAGCAATGTTATCGCATGGTTCAAGCTCATTAAAAAATAAACCTACCACTGAGCATATGTTCCCCCAGAGTTCAGGCTCGTTAAAAAATAAACCCACCTTTGGTAAATAACCTTTGTGATCGCCATAATTTCAGCCTTTTGAGCCTTGGTTGTGTTCCTACCATCACCTCCATTCTTTTGGCCAATTATATGCTTCCACTTGATTGTTTACCCTTTTTATGAACAACTACGATGAGTGGTCCTATTAGCTACCCTCTTCACATCACCATGTTTTGAGAAGTTCCAAGCTCACCCAGAATCAGTTGCTACCCTAAGCACCACTCGTTCCTCAAAAAACGAGTCTACTTTAAACTCTTTTCAAACTCGTTAAATATGAAAAGGTTGTCGAGCAATTGGCCTCTCCAGCTCGTTAAAGTGATTGGAAGTGCCATCCCTCTTACATATTTTAATCTTTTTGGACCTAAGGGATTATCCCACAAAAATATCGAGCGCTTATTTTTTCGGCTCACTAAAGTGATCGAAAAATCATCCCTTACGTATTATTTTATACTTTTTCAATATTAATGGATTATGCTACAAAAAAGGACTGCTGGAGTTTCCTTTTCATCCCTTTTTAACCTCTCTAAACATGAAAAGGACCGAGTTATCCTTGTCATTAAACTCGTTAAAAGAATAGCGACAAACGTTTCCACCCAAACAAGAATGAGTTTCACTGTTGCTAGGCTCGCTAAAACATAGCGACAGGTTTTCCCGAAGGGAAAATTATAGAAAAAGCATATGTTATCCTCCTCAAGCTTGACAAAAATAAAGAGGTACTGATCAACAATGACTAGGGAAAAAGGGAAGAAAACTTAAAGAATTTTATTGGTAGCAGGTCACTCTTGAACATGACACTTTCACTCCATCACGATGATTGAGTCAGGTTGGGTTATTCCGTTCACCGGTCATGTCACTGTTGGTCCACCGTACCATCCATGTTTTGGGGTTAATGCTACCAATCCATATCAGTGTTGCCGATATGTTCAAGAGAAGTCATTCAGAGAACTCACCATCCAGTTAATGCCTCATCCACTGCAATACCTTCACCCTTCATTTTTCATGACTTCCATTCCTGAACCTTGTATCCTCAGATCGTTTTCACCTTCAGAAAATCATTTGCTTTGTTTCGTGTCATTGATGTGAGATACATTAAGACCCTCCTATAATAGGTCACTTCTTGATGACATCATCTCATTATCCAAGAAGTTGACTTAGAAACAACCCTTTCAGTACTTTGAAGCTTGCATGCCTCATAGGCAGTTTCTCACTTGAGGCGATAGGTTTACATCAATGGCCTATGACCCAGAGATTTTGCGTGGTATTCAACATCGGATAATATATTCACACCTCGTAAATTGTATTGTAGTACCTTGAGGGTCATTATCATTATTGGTGATTCCTCTCGCACCTGTTAATAGCTTACATTATTGGTTGGTAATCAGGCGATCTTTTCATGTTCGACTTCAAGACATCTTTTCACATGGATCGACTTGTACATCGGGCAAAGATTGAACGAGCTTGAAGACCCCGGATCTAGTTTCATCGATCCAGATTGTGATATATTCAGGAATACAAAGACATCAAATATACACACAAGCTGCACAAATGATCATCCAAGCTAAGGGATGATGACTCTACATATAAAGAATCACCCATCTCCAACTGCTGACGATTATCTGTTCTATGTACATGAAAATGAATTTATAGAGCTGAGCATGGGAATTCTCGCCTCAGCTTGATCATGGAGAATTATATTGTGATGATGTATTGTATTGTATCTTATACACGTCACCTTCGAGTTCAAATACCTTGAATCCTCATGATAAAGCATTTCACCCAACATCTAAATATTTGCGACTTCATGCTTTAGGGGGCAACTGTTATAGACATATTTGGGCACTGCAGCCCCAATATTATATGTTGATAAACCAAGGGCTCTTTAACCCCTAAAAGTGTTGTTTCATTCCCTAAAGAATCATGGTCAATTGATTACATCATTTCCTAGAAGTTCCACCTGAAAAAACACTCAGAACTGGCCAAAACTAGACCATACTGATTGCTCCACTATCAAGGTGCAATGCATACTAACTCCTAAACTAGCCAGGTGTAATGCATACTGAAGAGGCCTTTTGTGGCATGCGATGAGTGAAAATAGACAAATTTTTGAGACAGTTTGCTAGGTGGACACTCATAGAATCTTCGAGAAACTTCTCCTAAGACACTTGCCTCTCTGAATTCGCCCACTGATGAGTAAGAGATCTAAGAAATCTCTAAGTGTAACCAAAAAATACAAGTGGAATGACACTAATCAAAAACCCAGAGATGACTCACAGCCTTGCAGACAACTATAAATGGATCCCTCATCTGATAGATCTAGAGAGGGGAATTTTGTAATTTGTAAGGAAGTGCTGATAGTTTGTCTTTGAGAGAGAACATTTTATTATTGGGTGATCTTTATTTTCGTGAGGTGAAGAGGGCTTTGATGCTAGGAGGATAATGCTAGATTAGACAGCAAGGTTGTAACCCTCTCTTTTATTATTAATAAATTTCTTTGAATTTTCCTCCATATAATCATGTATTTGTGAATGTTGTTATTTGTACTGCAAGACCAGGTCACCTTCTGAGAAGACATGAGGCCAAGGAAGTATTTTTGTCTAACCTCTTAGCCTCCTGTTGTAGCAGGTTACTCATCTTTCATGATTGGCATTTTTGCATGCCAAATATGTCATACTTTGCATGCTGCAATGTTCCATATTTGCTACAGAGGCCAAGGAAGGATGCCTTGAGAGTGTGCTAGCCTACATTTCACTTTTGTGTTCCAATTTTGATGTGCTATTCCATTTTTGAAGAATTTTCAGTTAAAGGGAGGCCCAAACAGTTTAATTTTGGTCTCCCTAGGTTTCAATTTCCTGTTGTAGAATATAGAGAATCATTATCTGTCCAAATAGCTTAATCTTAGCAGATCCTTAGGCAGGTAGAGAAGCAAAGGTGCTCAACAGCCTAATCTGAGCCCCTGGATGAAATAAGTGTAGATGTAGATAAGAGGACAGTAAAAGAAAAAATTGAAAAAGCTGGGTTTGCTAGTTCAAGTGCACCCAAACCAAAAGAAGAAAAAATGCTAGGTAAGTAGGCTGGGTAGGTATTTTTGAGGTTGCAGAATGTTGATTTGTGATCAATTTCATGTTTTCAAGTGTCATACCTATTTAGGTCAAAATTATCAGGCAATTTTCATATGGAGGAGCTCAAGCGAGCCATGACTAACTTCCCCCTTCTTCCTTATTCCCTAAATCAATCACTAATTTCCCTAAAGAGGTCAAGATCTACTTGATACCTCTTAGTTTCATCATTTTCCATATCATTTGCCTTGGTAAAGATATGCTTTACTCAAGGAATGTTCATACTTCCTTTATGAATCATTTTCCCCCTAATAGCCTAAGATTCATGTACTTAGCGCTTTCTTATCACTTGTCATATTAACTACTAATTTTACTATGTAGCTCCCTATCTATCTCCCCTTCCTCTACTACAACTATGTTAATAACCCCCCTATGTACATATTCCCATCCCCTGGCACTATAGCCCTAAAATATCAGTTTGGGAAATGATAGTCCACCGGGGCTAACGTTTTGTGTCATAGACGGTGCATTATATTAGAAAAATCATGAAGGGATATTACTCACTTGCTTGATTATAAATGAAACCAACAACATCATGAAAGAGTTTCATTCTGGAGACTGTGTAGGACATTTATATTGGAAGTCCATTGCTGACAAGATTTTAAGGGCTGGTTATTATTAGCCCTCCCTATTTGCAGATATCAAGAAATTTGTTGTTTCATGTCACAAATTCCAAATCTTTGAAGGAAAAAGAAAATTGTTGCCTTTGCCCCTTAAGCCCATCTCAACCGAAAAGCCCTTTCAACAATGGCGTCTTGACTTCATTGGTGAAATCCATCCCTGTTCTTCAGGCCAGCACAAGTGGATTTTAACAGCCACCGACTATTTCACCAAGTGGATTGAAGCCATCCCATGTAGGCAAGCCAATGACTCCACTATTATCCAATTCCTTGAAGGCAATATCCTTTCCAGATTTGGCTTCCCTGAGAAGATCATCACTGACAATGTTGCTGCCTTCAAATCCAAAAATATGATCAACTTCTGCCATAAATTTCACATTACCTTGGGCCACTCTATAGCCTACTACCCTCAAGGTAATGGTTTGGTCGAATCATCCAATAAAAGCCTCATCAACATCATAAAGAAAGTGCTGGAGGAAAACAAAAAGAACTGGCATAGGAAGCTCACAAATTCCATGTGGGCAGACAGACTTTCAAACAAGAGACCCATTGGGATGAGCCCTTATGAGCTAGTATATGGCATGGAAGCCAGATTTCCTTCATCTTTGGGCATTCCTAGTATCAAACTGTTATAGGAGATTCAGGCTGAAACAAATGACATTCAAAGAAGAATCAATCAGACCATTCATCATCAGAAAACCAGAGAGCAAGTGTATGACAGAGCTCAAATTTTGCAAGAGAAACTCAAAATGATGTTTGATAAGAAAGCTACGGCCGAGGACTTCTGTGTCGATAGCAAAGTTCTAAGGTGGGACTCACGAAGTGAAGAGAAGGTCAAACATGCAAAATTTGATTTTTTTTGGAAAGGTCCATTCATTATCAGCGTTGTGCAAGGCAACAACACATATTTTCTCAAATCTGTAGATGGTAGCACAGCTGAAGAGGGCCTTGTAAATGGCCAAATGTTAAAGCATTATCATGATCCCTTTTGTTGAGAATCTCCCAGCAGTATTATTTCTCTTCATAAATGTTTGTATATATCAGCACTTTGTTTTATTTTTTTGTAATAGTCTGAATGATAGAGCACGCAGAAGAAAGCAGGCAGTGCTACACAATTCAGAAGCAATTCAGTTGAGGGAAAGTGTTGTTCTCATTCCAAAGTTGCAACTATCTAACAGTCAGTACTAAGAAATTTCAATCTACAACAACAATAGAGGATCAAGGCAGTCTGACCTGCTGTTCTTGGCTTTTCACAAGGAAAAACAATCCCCAAGTGGAGCCACTATTAGCCTCCTGCTGCAGCAGGTTACTCAACTTTCATGATTGACATTTTAACATGCCAAATATGTCATACTTTGCATGCTGCAATGTTCCATATTTGCTACAGAGGCCAAGGAAGGATGCCTTGAGAGTGTGCTAGCCTAATTGTCACTGTTGTGTTCCAATTTTGATGTGCTATTCCATTTTTTAAGATTTTTCAGTTAAAGGGAGGTCCAAATAGTTTAATCTTGGTCTCCCTAGGTTTCAATTTCCTATTGTAGAATATAGAGAATCATTATCTGTCCAAACAGCTTAATCTTCGCAGATTCTTAGGCAGGTAGAGAAGCAAGGGTGCTCAACAGCCTAATCTGAGCCCCTGGATGAAATAAGTGTAAATGTAGATAGGAGGACAGTAAAAGAAAAATTTGAAAAAGCTGGGTTTGCTAGTTGAAGTGCACCCAAAACAAAAGAAGAAAAAATGCTAGGTAAGTAGGCTGGGTAGGTAGTTTTGAGGTGGTAGAATGTTGATTTGTGATCAATTTCATGTTTTCAAGTGTCATACCTATATAGGCCACAGTTATCAGGCAGTTTTCATATGGAGGAGCTCAAGCGAGGCATGACTAACTTCCCCCTTCTTCCTTATTCCCTAAATCAATCACTAATTTCCCTGAAGAGGTCAAGATCTACTTGATACCTCTTAGTTTCATCATTTTCCATATCATTTGCCTTGGTAAAGATCTGCTTTACTCAAGGAATTTTCATACTTCCTTTATGAATCATTTTTCCCCTAATAGCCTAAGATTCATGTACTTAGTGCTTCCTTATCACTTGTCATATTAACTACTAATTTTACTATGTAGCTCCCTATCTATCTCCCCTTCCTCTACTAAAACTATGTTAATAACCCCCCTATGTACATATTCCCATTCCCTGGCACTATAGCCCTAAAATATCAGTTTGGGAAATGATAGTCCACCGGGGCTAAAGTTCTGTGTCATAGACAATGCATTATATTAGAAAAATCATGAAGGGGTATTGCTCAATTGCTTGACTATAAATGAAACCAACAACTTCATGAAAGAGTTTCATTCTGGAGACTGTGGAGGACATTTATATTGGAAGTCCACTGTTGACAAGATTTTAAGGGCTAGTTATTATTGGCCCTCCCTATTTGCAGATATCAAGAAATTTGTTGTTTCATGTCACAAATGCCAAATATTTGAAGGAAAAAGAAAATTGTTTCCTTTGCCCCGTAAGCCCATCTCAACCGAAAAGCCTTTTCAACAATGGGGTCTTGACTTCATTGGTGAAATCCAACCCTCTTCTTCAGGCCAACACAAGTGGATTTTAACAGCCACCGACTATTTCACCAAGTGGATTGAAGCCATCCCATGTAGGCAAGCCAATGACTCCACTATTATCCAGTTCCTTGAAGGCAATATCCCTTCCAGATTTGGCTACCCTATGAAGATCATCACTGACAACGCTGCTGCCTTCAAATCCAAAAATATGATCAACTTCTGCCATAAATTTCACATTACCTTGGGCCACTCTACAGCCTACTACCCTCAAGGTAATGGCTTGGTCGAATCATCCAATAAAAGCCTCATCAACATCATAAAGAAAGTGTTGGAGGAAAACAAAAAGAACTGGCATAGGAAGCTCGCAAATGCCCTGTGGGCAGACAAACTTTCAACCAAGAGACCCATTGGGATGAGCCCTTATGAGCTAGTATATGGCATGGAAGCCAGATTTCCTTCATCTTTAGGCATTCCTACTATCAAACTATTACAGGAGATTCAGGCTGAATCAAATGACATTCAAAGAAGAATCAATCAGACCATTCATCTTCAGCAAACCAGAGAGCAAGTGTATGACAGAGCTCAAATTTTGCAAGAGAAACTCAAAATGATGTTTGATAAGAAAGCTAAGGCTGAGGACCTCTGTGTCGACAGCAAAGTTCTAAGGTGGGACTCATTAAGAGAGGACAAGGTCAAACATGCAAAATTTGATTTTCTTTGGAAAGGTCCATTCATTATCAGCACTGTGCAAGGCAACAACACATATTTTCTCAAATCTGTAGATGGTAGCACAGCTGAAGAGGGCCCTGTAAATGGCCGAATGTTAAAGCATTATCATGATCCCTTTTGTTGAGAATCTCCCAGCGGTGTTATTTCTCTACATAAATGTTTGTATATATCAGCACTTTGTTTTATTTTTGTGTAACAGTCCGAATGATAGAGCACGTAGAAGAAAGCAGGCAGTGCTACACAGTTCACAAGCAATTCAGTTGAGGGAAAGTGTTGTTCTCATTCCAAAGTTGCAACTATCTAATAGTCAGTACTAAGAAATTTCAATCTACAACAACAATAGAGGATCAAGGCAGTCTGACCTGCTATTCTTGGCTTTTCACAAGGAAAAACAATCCCCAAGTGGAGCCACTGTTAGCCTCCTGCTGTAGCATGTTACTCAACTTTCATGATTGACATTTTAACATGCAAAATATGTCATACTTTGCATGCTGCAATGTTCCATATTTGCTACAGAGGCCAAGGAAGGATGCCTTGAGAGTGTGCTAGCCTAAATGTCACTGTTGTGTTCCAATTTTGATGTGCTATTCCATTTTTTAAGATATTTCAGTTAAAGGGAGGTCCAAACAGTTTAATCTTGGTCTCCCTAGGTTTGAATTTCCTATTGTAGAATATAGAGAATCATTATCTGTCCAAACAGCTTAATCTTGGCAGATTCTTAGGCAAGTAGAGAAGCAAGGGTGCTCAACATCCTAATCTGAGCCCCTGGATGAAATAAGTGTAGATGTAGATAGGAGGATGGTAAAAGAAAAAATTGAAAATGCTGGGTTTGCTAGTTCAAGTGCACCCAAACCAAAAGAAGAAAAAATGCTAGGTAAGTAGGCTGGGTAGGTAGTTTTGAGGTTTTAGAATGTTGATTTGTGATCAATTTCATGTTTTCAAGTGTCATACCTATTTAGGTCACAATTATCAGGCAGTTTTCATATGGAGGAGCTCAAGCGAGGCATGACTAACTTCCGCCTTCTTCCTTATTCCCTAAATCAATCACTAATTTCCCTGAAGAGGTCAAGATCTACTTGATACCTCTTAGTTTCATCATTTTGCATATCATTTGCCTTGGTAAAGATCTGCTTTACTCAAGGAATGTTCATACTTCCTTTATGAATCATTTTTCCCCTAATAGCCTAATATTCATGTACTTAGCGCTTCCTTATCACTTGTCATATTAACTACTAATTTTACTATGTAGCTCCCTATCTATCTCCCCTTCCTCTACTAAAACTATGTTAATAACCCCCCTATGTACATATTCCCATTCCTTGGCACTATAGCCCTAAAATATCAGTTTGGGAAATGATAGTCCACCGGGGCTAAAGTTCTGTGTCATAGACAGTGCATTATATTAGAAAAAACATGAAGGGATATTGCTCAATTGCTTTACTATAAATGAAACCAACAACATCATGAAAAAGTTTCATTCTGGAGATTGTGGAGGAAATTTATATTGGAAGTCCACTGCTGACAAGATTTTAAGGGCTGGTTATTATTGGCCCTCCCTATTTGCAGATATCAAGAAATTTGCTGTTTCATGTCACAAATGCCAAATATTTGAAGGAAAAAGAAAATTGTTGCCTTTGCCCCGTAAGCCCATCTCAACCGAAAAGCCTTTTCAACAATGGGGTCTTGACTTCATTGGTGAAATCCATCCCTCTTCTTCAGGCTAGCACAAGTGGATTTTAACAGCCACCGACTATTTCACCAAGTGGATTGAAGCCATCCCATGTAGGCAAGCCAATGACTCCACTATTATCTAGTTCCTTGAAGGCAAGATCCTTTCCAGATTTGGCTGCCCTGAGAAGATCATCACTGACAACGCTGCTTCCTTCAAATCCAAAAATATGATCAACTTCTGCCATACATTTCACATTACCATGGGCCACTCTACAGCCTACTACCCTCAAGGTAATGGCTTGGTCGAATCATCCAATAAAAGCCTCATCAACATCATAAAGAAAGTGCTGGAGGAAAACAAAAAGAACTGGCATAGGAAGCTCATAAATGCCCTGTGGGCAGACAAACTTTCAACCAAGAGACCCATTGGGATGAGCCCTTATGAGCTAGTATATGGCATGGAAGCCAGATTTCCTTCATCTTTGGGCATTCCTACTATCAAACTGTTACAGGAGATTCAGGCTGAAACAAATGACATTTAAAGAAGAATCAATCAGACCATTCATCTTCAGCAAACCAGAGAGCAAGTGTATGACAGAGCTCAAATTTTGCAAGAGAAACTCAAAATGATGTTTGATAAGAAAGCTAAGGCTGAGGACTTCTGTGTCGGCAGCAAAGTTCTAAGGTGGGACTCATTAAGAGAGGACAAGGTCAAACATGCAAAATTTGATTTTCTTTGGAAAGGTCCATTCATTATCAGCACTGTGCAAGGCAACAACACATATTTTCTCAAATCTGTAGATGGTAGCACAGCTGAAGAGGGCCCTGTAAATGGCCGAATGTTAAAGCATTATCATTATCCCTTTTGTTGAGAATCTCTCAGCGGTATTATTTCTCTACATAAGTGCTTGTATATATCAGCACTTTGTTTTATTTTTGTGTAACATTCTGAATGATAGAGCACACAGAAGAAAGCAGGCAGTGCTACATAGTTCACAAGGAATTCAGTTGAGGGAAAGTGTTGTTCTCATTCCAAAGTTGCAACTATCTAACAGTCAGTACTAAGAAATTTCAATCTACAACAACAATAGAGGATCAAGGCAGTCTGACCTGCTGTTCTTGGCTTTTCACAAGGAAAAACAATCCCCAAGTGGAGCCACTGATAGCCTCCTACTGCAGCAGGTTACTCAACTTTCATGATTGACATTTTATCATGCTAAATATGTCATACTTTGCATGCTGCAATGTTCCATATTTGCTACAGAGGCCAAGGAAGGATTCCTTGAGAGTGTGCTAGCCTAAATGTCACTGTTGTGTTCCAATTTTAATGTGCTATTCCATTTTTTAAGATTTTTCAGTTAAAGGGAGGTCCAAACAGTTTAATCTTGGTCTCCCTAGGTTTCAATTTTCTATTGTAGAATATAGAGAATCATTATCTGTCCAAACAGCTTAATCTTGGCAGATTCTTAGGCAAGTAGAGAAGCAAGGGTGCTCAACAGCCTAATCTAAGCCCCTGGATGAAATAAGTGTAGATGTAGATAGGAGGACAGTAAAAGAAAAAATTGAAAAAGCTGGGTTTGCTAGTTCAAGTGCACCCAAACCAAAAGAAGAAAAAATGCTAGGTAAGTAGGCTGGGTAGGTAGTTTTGAGGTTGTAGAATGTTGATTTGTGATCAATTTCATGTTTTCAAGTGTCATACCTATTTAGGTCACAATTATCAGGCAGTTTTCATATGGAGGAGCTCAAGTG
Organism: Pinus taeda; assembly: GCA_000404065.3. Taxonomy (NCBI): domain Eukaryota; kingdom Viridiplantae; phylum Streptophyta; class Pinopsida; order Pinales; family Pinaceae; genus Pinus; species Pinus taeda. The sequence goes on from APFE030088526.1 coordinate 50,471, forward strand.
AGGCATGACTAACTTCCCCCTTCTTCCTTATTCCCTAAATCAATCACTAATTTCCCTGAAGAGGTCAAGATCTACTTGATACCTCTTAGTTTCATCATTTTCCATATCATTTGCCTTGGTAAAGATATGCTTTACTCAAGGAATGTTCATACTTCCTTTATGAATCATTTTCCCCCTAATAGCCTAAGATTCATGTACTTAGCGCTTTCTTATCACTTGTCATATTAACTACTAATTTTACTATGTAGCTCCCTATCTATCTCCCCTTCCTCTACTAAAACTATGTTAATAACCCCCCTATGTACATATTCCCATCCCCTGGCACTATAGCCCTAAAATATCAGTTTGGGAAATGATAGTCCACCTGGGCTACCATTAGCCTTCCGCGTCCTAACCCTGGGATTAACTTAACATTCGGTTAAGTTAAATAACCTCTTACCCACCCCTTACCCATAGAATTTCATCATTTTACCATGCACGCTTACATTTTTGGGTTTATGTTTAGAATATTTTGTTTAAAGTTTACGCCCGGCGTGCAAACCCTGTAAAAACCCACAAACCCAAAGTCTAAACCCCCCACCGGCATAATATAATTATTCGAATATTCGCACGAACCCCCGCACATAAACCTCTCGCCGCCTTATCTGTCCCGCCAGCTGTTAGATCTACCACGCCTGAGATCTACGGTGGGTGGGTATTTTCCTACCCCGATATGCCGAGGGTTAGCGTCCGGGAGATGGGCAGTTTTCCCGTCGTACTCTTGCCACGTGTCACCCTCCCCGCTGTGGCGGAGCCCCCTCCTCCGAAACCGCTTCTGCACAAAAAGCGGTGCGCCACAAACCAGAAACCGCCCTCCCTTGTATGACGTCATTGCCAGGTCACCTTGCCACGTCACCCCGCCAGGTCACCTTGCCACTATGTTGTGTAGGTTTTAACCCCATACAGAAATTACCTGCATACGAATTCTAAATCACAGGAAAAATTAAAAAGCGAGAGCATAACATATAAAACACATATACACAGAGATTTCCCACTGGATCTCAAAACCGAGACTACCAGCTTGATTTTTCATTATGTTCCTTTCAATGTTACAATACATATTTATACATG
>APFE030088526.1:51600-87095 GCA_000404065.3 Pinus taeda
TGATCAATTTCATGTTTTCAAGTGTCATACCTATTTAGGTCACAATTATCAGGCAGTTTTCATATGGAGGAGCTCAAGTGAGGCATGACTAACTTCCCCCTTCTTCCTTATTCCCTAAATCAATCACTAATTTCCCTGAAGAGGTCAAGATCTACTTGATACCTCTTAGTTTCATCATTTTCCATATCATTTGCCTTGGTAAAGATCTTCTTTACTCAAGGAATGTTCATACTTCCTTTATGAATCATTTTTCCCCTAATAGCCTAAGATTCATGTACTTAGCGCTTCTTTATCACTTGTCATATTAACTACTAATTTTACTATGTAGCTCGCTATCTATCTCCCCTTCCTCTACTAAAACTATGTTAATAACCCCCCTATGTACATATTCCAATTCCCTGGCACTATAGCCCTAAAATATCAGTTTGGGAAATGATAGTCCACCGGGGCTAAAGTTCTGTGTCATAGACAGTGCATTATATTAGAAAAATCATGAAGGGATATTGCTCAATTTCTTGACTATAAATGAAACCAACAACATCATGAAAGAGTTTCATTCTGGAGACTGTGGAGGACATTTATATTGGAAGTCCACTGCTGACAAGATTTTAAGGGCTGGTTATTATTGGCCCTCCCTATTTGTAGATATCAAGAAATTTGTTGTTTCATGTCACAAATGCCAAATATTTGAAGGAAAAAGAAAATTGTTGCCTTTGCCCCATAAGCCCATCTCAACCGAAAAGCCTTTTCAACAATGGGGTCTTGACTTCATTGGTGAAATACATCCCTCTTCTTCAGGCCAGCACAAGTGGATTTTAACAGCCACTGACTATTTCACCAAGTGGATTGAAGCCATCCTATGTAGGCAAGCCAATGACTCCACTATTATCCAGTTCCTTGAAGGCAATATCCTTTCCAAATTTGGCTGCCCTGAGAAGATCATCACTGACAAAGTTGTTGCCTTCAAATCCAAAAATATGACCAACTTCTGCCATAAATTTCACATTACCTTGGGCCATTCTACAGCCTACTACCCTCAAGGTAATGGCTTGGTCGAATAATCCAATAAAAGCCTCATCAACATCATAAAGAAAGTGCTGGAGGAAAACAAAAAGAACTGGCATAGGAAGCTCACAAATGCCCTGTGGGCAGACAAACTTTCAACCAAGAGACCCATTGGGATGAGCCTTTATGAGCTAGTATATGGCATGGAAGCCAGATTTCCTTCATATTTGGGCAATCCTACTATCAAACTGTTACAGGAGATTCAGGCTGAAACAAATGACATTCAAAGAAGAGTCAATCAGACCAGTCATCTTCAGCAAACCAGAGAGCAAGTGTATGACATAGCTCAAATTTTGCAAGAGAAACTCAAAATGATGTTTGAATCAGTATGTATCCATTCTGGATGGCTAAGAATCAATATGTATACATGATAAAGTAATTATTCCCTTTCTTTCTAGGAAGGACAAAGGACTAAGGAAATATCCTTATACTTTATAGAATTGACTACAGTATCTTAGTCTTCATAGAACATCTAAAACTAGACTTAAGTGTAAACACTTTTGAAGCATATAACTGTCTTGAATGTATGGCCTTGAAAAATAGCCTTGGAACATCAACCCTTTAATATAAGTTTCAAGCTTCATTTTTGGGAATATTAGTTAAATAAGTAAGATAGATAGGGATAAATTGGTTTCATCCTCAATATCTTTTTTTATGGCTATTTGATATATTTGCAAAGGATATCCCATTATACTCCTTGAGTGGGATTAAATCTAATGATAATTTGAAGGTTGTGAACCTATATTTTAAATTAATGTCGCAATTGAGTGAATGCTTAAGTGTGAGGACCATGATAAATGAAGTTGTTCAGTGATGTATTATGGGTGTGCTTGAGAACATTGTTATATGAAGGATATGATGAGTTACTATGAAATATTTGGCTAAATGGTGTTCTTGAGCGATTATATATCTATCTATCTATATAATTATTATATAATATAATATATATATATATTATATTATATTATTAATGGGGTGATATTCAACTTTTTAAAGAATTAAATAATTATGTTGCATAGAAAAATAGGTATTACCTAGCCTTGGGTTTAATTGACTATGTTTCAAGGCCTTAGCTTATTTATGCAAATTTATGTCAATGAGGAATAATCTTCTCATTCGACACATCATTCCCAAATAAATGTCCATCGCCAAAAAAGAAGAAATGCCTTCATGATATGGAATATGTTCATCAAAAAAGAGGAAAATGTGAATGAATGCAAGAGGAAATTTATGTATTGTTGGTAAATGATTTATCAAGGCATAACGTGACACCAAAAAAAATAATAACAAGGATGTGACAATGGCAAGAGAGACTTGTTGCAATGGAGGAAGACATGGAATATTATCTCAATAAATGTGTATCTAGTACGATATTTGTACATATGTTGGTGTGCTAGGTCCATGGTGGTAGATGATATGTACCAAAGATGATGTCGTACAATGCAAAATTTGAAGTGTCACGATGACACCATTGATGTTGAAATGTATGGAAGATGACATGTACTATGTGGAGGATGGTGTGGATAGGACTCATGTGGAAAAATCCAAACTAGCAAGGGAAAGAGGCATGCAAATAATTGAAGTATCAATGGCTCATATTAAGTCCTTTCCATGATATGGAAAATCAAGATATCCATCACTTCTTTCAAAAAATATGCATTGGTGGTTTGGAAAAAAACATCAATTAATGCTTTGAGAAAACGTTTCCACTGGTGGCTTGAAAAAAGTTCCCATCCATACTTTGGGAAAATGTGTCCATTCATGCTTTGGGAAAAGTGTCCTTCAATTCTTTAGAAAAAAATGTGTATTAGTTCATAGGGAAAAAAGTGACCATCATTGGGAAAAATTATCCATCAATACTTTAGGAAAAAGTATCCATCAATGCTTTAGAGAAAAAGTATCCATTGCCACTTTCAGAAAATTTGTACATCAACACTTTAGGGAAACTGTTCATTAATGATTTGAAAAATGATTTTCCATTGATAGTTTGGAAGAATTTTCCTATCAACACATTGGAAAAATGTTGGATGATTGACACCTTTGGGGAATACTTATATGAAATTGAGAAAGCCATAGCTTTGTGCACCAACTTCATATTTGGACAAAATTACTGTCATTGGAAAAACCTTGATGAGAATAACGCAATTGTGAGCTCATAATAGCTTTTGAGTTATGTTTGATATAAAAAAATTGATTGAACCCACCTTAATTATGTTTGTGAGGTTGAATATGTTACATTAAGGCTTTGATTGAGGGATAGAAAAAGGCCTTGATCAAAGGTTTAATCACATGGATTTTACCCTCCTGTCTTGACAAAAACATGACACAACTTTATAAATTTCCCCTGAAGTTAAGCAACGATAGAGTCGTTGTTATTATTTCCAGCATGAGCAGTAGCCATGATAGGCTCCAAATAGGTTAGGCTAGATGTTGTGAGGGATGGATTAACTATTGGAACATAAAAGACATTTTTTAATCAAAGTATTAAATTCAATAACATTAAATATTACATCTTGATGATGTTTAAAGATAATACTTCGAATGAAAATGAAATCGCTAATAAAATAAATTTTAAATATTAAAATTTTATCAGTCTCATTATAGTTATTAATATTAAAAAAATTGATATTATGGGATTAAAAAAAAAGGGATATTTCTAAATATTGCTACCAATATTCAGTGAATTGGTAACAAGTTGGAGCAATCTCCCCATGCTCTACCATCTTTGACACCTGTAGAAACCCTAGGCTCCCCCAATGGTGACCCTAGAGGGGGCCAATCCCCTCCTCCCTCTTCCGCTACTTCTCGCATGAGGATGAAGCTGCAACTTTTCATGCATTGGTTTCCTCTCTGTAGAAATAAGCACGACCCTCTGAAGCGCAATCAAAATTTGTCAAATGGAACAATGAGGTGTGGAACATAGACCTTCTAGTTGGAGCTCGTTGATCTTTTCTTGCATACTCTAAACAATCCTTGATTGAGAAATTTACGAGTATGTGGCCTTCACCAAGGTCAATGGAGGTATGGATCGATAAAACATAGATATAAAAAATGAAAGGAAATAGAGCCTTATATGTCGTGGGTAATGGCTTCTTCACTTTTCTATTTGAATTCATAGAAGATAGGGATGTAATATTCCAAAATGAACCTTATTTCTTTGGATCTCGTGGTATGTATCTAAATAAATGGACACTGACTTCAATCTATACGAGGACATCCCAATTGTTATCTCATTCTAGGTCAAGTTCCTTCATCTCCCTCTCTCTTGCTGGAGTGATGATTGTTTGCAGGAAATTGGTAATGGGGTAGGGAAGTACATTTACAATGTTGAACACATGGGCTCTCAGTCTTCCTGTGCAAATATCTATGTGGAAGTAGATCTAAAAAAAGGGCTTCCTGTCGAGATTAATTTAACCCTAGGAGAGTAGAAACATCACCGAATTTTTTATTATGAGTTGTTCAAATGTAGATAATGCCATGAATATTGTCATTTTTCCCATGGCTATTCTAAGATTCCATCCAACAAATCTTTTAAGTAATCAAACCCTCTAGAAGAGAAATGGAAAAAAAATGAAGAGGGTGAAACAAAGGTAAGGGAATTTCCTAAAATTCCCAAGGAAACAAGGGTAACAATCAAGTAGCCATCTCTTCAAACCATTTAATGCAATTCCAAATCAAGAGGGTGATAGATCTACAAAACCAAATTTAGGAGGAAATGAAGAATCGCCTGAGAATGAAGACGAGTCCGACGAGTCTGAGGAAGGGGAGACCAATGAGTCATCAAACACCTCTCCTGATCCTCTGACTAGGGATCAACAAGCCTTGTAAAATATCCCTCAGCCACATCATTCTTCAGTTAGTGTAGTTGAAGAAATAGTTGGGTAATAACCCGTCACATGGCCCAAAACTTGGTATGGGAGGATGAGGGAAATGGCCATGAGACAAAAAGTTCTAGGAAAAAGGGCAGACCATAACAAAAAATGATGAGGGAAAGAGAATGAGAACAAAAAATAGAAGCTTGGGCATCAACCAATAATCACAAAAATACTTAAAGGTAAAGGAGGAAAAGGTAGAGAAGGAAATTGGGGGGGTATTTTTGTAGAACTCTTCATACAAATGAAAGTATTGTCATGGAATATAAGGGGTTTAGGGAGCCCTATCAAAACCATATTTGCAAAATATATAATGAAGCAGGAAGCTCCTTGGGTTCTATTCCTTTAATAATCCAATATGAATGCGCAAGAGTTTCTTAAAGAAGCCAATACTTTTTAGAAAGGAAGTTTGGATTTGGTCTAGCCCTCAAGAGGAGCATTTGGAGATTTGGGTATCTTTTGATAAGAAAGGCACTACACCCTCCTAGATAGATTGAAATCTCAGTTTTGGATCATGCTACAGACTGAATATATGCTCTAGTTCATGTTTTCCAATATATCAAGTTGTTCCCATTGAAGATTGGTGCCTTGATAGATCCCATGCCTTCGTGATTGTTCATTTTGAAAGATCTCCCTTCAAGCGATCAAGCTTCTTCTGAAGGACCTACTCTGATACCAATTGTTGGAAATAATACTAAGACGGGGGGGGTGAATCAGTATTATCAAATCAATAAATTTTTCATTTCATACTCAGATTTATATACGCTACTTCAATGAAGGTAACACACGTGTACACGCAATTGTCTTTAAAGCAACCAGCGTATATCTAGCAAACTTATGATTTAGTTAATTAATCATATGTTGATCTTTAATTAGTGCATCAATACTTCATTAACCATATAAACAGTAACCATGTGCAATAATAACAAAATAAACCATCACACATAAGAAACACATGAACACCAAGATTTAAGGTGGAAACCCAATGCGGGACAAAAGCCACCTGCAGTTGTCTTCTTTCAATATAAGAAAAACCTACTTACAATCTTGTATTGGTGCAGACTCATACCAGTATGCAGGCACCCACCTGCAGAAGGCTACAACCTTCTCTCATTATCTAGCTTCTAATCAAGGGAGCTACAACCCCCTAGCTCTTGTACTAAACGATATGTTTACTAGTACGTAGGCGCCAGCCTACAGAAGGCTCCAACCTTCACTCATTTTCAAGATGCTACTGGAAGGGAGCTCCAACCCCCTGGCTCTTGTACTAGCTGATATGTTTACCAATATGTAGGTGCCGGCCTACAAAAGCCTACAACCTTCTCTCTTCCTTCAAGGACCACATTTCATAAATTTTCAAACTGGATACTCCTAGAATACAACACCACAATCTGAAGGCCTCGTTTCATCAAATATTCATAATGGACCCATCAACAACATTAAATCTCAAAATCTCACCAATGCTATACAACTAATCACTAAAAACCCGTCATCATTGAAGCAAATCCCAATCAATCAATTTGAACATTCAGAACACTATCACCAGAACACAGAGGAGAACCCAGAACTCTGCAACAACAATCAAAACCAACTGCAACTTCAAACATCATATTTAATAATGTATACACTACTTCAATGTGCCGAACCAACTTGTATACGTGCTTTTATTAAAGCGAACCAGTGTATAGATCTGAAAATACTAACTTAAAATTTCACAACTATTCCAAACTTCAATCATACCCAGATCAGAACATTTACAGTGTAAATCACGTGTTAGCATTCAGATCTAGACTATCCATGATCAAACCATATAATAATAATTCATTTTAGGTCTCATGATCCTGATCCATCATTAGATCTCATCCCCCATCAACCGTTAAGGTTTATCCTAAGTTCAGATGAAGCAAGGCACTAGAAACCCATAACATGCATATTTTCTTTTGATCTCACTCTTCATAAGGTATTCATTACTTGCACACATTGACCTAATGATCTTTTCCTCCTTATATAGTTTTAGGCCTTTCTCAATACCTTGGACCAAAAACCACTTAGGACGAAATACCTCGAACCAATACCTCAGACCAATACCTTGAAACAAAACCTTGATTTTCCATCCCATATGTGCTTTTCCTTCTGTGAAAGTGTGTGTATACATATATGCTCCTTTTGTTCTATTAACCTGCGTGTATACGCTGCTTGGACAAAGTGAACCAGCGTATACTTCTTAAACCACTCTCATTCTTCAATCTCTAGAGTCTTATCTGTAAGTTAACCTGTTTCACTGTGAACTATCATCTATGTGAGTTGCCATCATGGACAACACCTATATCATAATGCCAACATTTTTAATTTACATAGGCAAAAACATTGGACTACTTTGCTTGGATGTTTATTGATATTTACAATTATTATTTTAATAGAAATTTTATACATCAATATCCGAAGAACTTCTTCATCCCAAGCAACCATGTTTCTGCATCTACAAGTTTCTTCACATCCCCATCAAAATTAGGAGGCTTGGCTTTCTTAAACTCCTGTGACAAATATTGCTTCTCACTCCTCCTATAAGGATGTTGGTGTTAATGACAATGATGTCTCTCTAAACTAGAGCTAGTATATAATCCATGAGTGTTAGCCCACCCATAAAGTGTATCTAAAGGTCTACAACCTCTAACAATATCATCCATGTCCTACCTATATCCTAATCGAGACCTTCTACCATATTCCCCATTAATCATTTCCTCCTTCCCATGGCTAATCCTCAGTTGTCCTTGCTTCTGCAAATATGAAATACTTTGAAGGATAACTATAATAACCTCTGCTTGCTTTTCTTGAGCTTTGGAAAGCCTTTCTTATGCCTCAATCAACTTGTTATTATCTTCCTTACAACTTTTGATTTCTACCCTAAAATTCTCAATGTATCTTATATATCAAGAGAATACTCATCTCATTGATGCTTATTTGATCTATAAGGAGAGACAAGTGAACTATAATCCATAATTTTTCCTGCCATATCTGATATTCTATCTCTGCAAACATGCCATGTTAGATAAACCAAATATAGACATAATCAAAAGCATACATCTGTGAAGTTTAGGGAAGGTTATCTCATCTGCACAACTCAATCAATATTAGCATGATATAATATTGACAATCATATCAACTCATACATAAACACATAAACAACTAACATGCATGCATAACCATATGCATTTAGGCCATCTAGTCCAAGTGTTTGAACCTAGAAGCTCTTATACCAATCTATAACACCTCCCCCCACATTTACTCATTTCTACTAGCTCGCTAAGGTAAACATGAGATGAGTGTCACTATGATATGAACCGTCCTCCAAGATCCAGTTATGGATGAGTGGCCAACAAATTGACAACAAAAAAACATACCTAAGGGACTACAGACCACCGAAGAGCCCACAAACCACTCTAGATTGTTAATCCCTAAGCTAGATGTCTTTTCACAAGGGAAAACCCACAACCACACATACAACACACCTTTAATGTTGTTAGAAGGCTATAATAGCACACATAAGCATGCTTCCATGTAGTTATGATTAAAATTTCCCAATATATAGGGTGTGGTCATGAGATCTGAGCCACTTTTTCAGACCGACCTCAATACAACTACTCGGAACTTCCTGTAACTTTCCATAATGCTATTAAAAGGGATGAAATTGCTAATCAATCAAACTCAAGCAAGAACTTAACCTAGGCATGCCTAGTCCATGATAAACATTTCGTCCAACATATGATGAACATGACAGCTATAGGTAATGAATTTATATTTGATCATAAAATGATAGTCTTCATCTCAGAATCACCAAGAAGGATCTATGCCCTCTCTAGAAAGTTGCAATAACAGTTGTTAGCCCATGCATTTATCAACCATTCAACAACTTATTAAAACATGTCAAGAGCCATAGATAGAATAAATCATATAACCAGCAAATAACCATAATAGAACCCATGGAAAATCAGCCATAATGTCAAGATGATAACCAGTACAAGTGCTCATATATCATAATAGAATATAGTTAGTTACTAATATAGAATACCATCATTCCCACCCTCCTTTTCAGTTTTTGCGTCATCCAGGTCAGGTCCAGGTCACATTCACAGTTACTTCCATGATTTGAATTAGACATAGAAATTTTATGTATTAATTAGTTAAACATTCTAATAAAAAACTTTATGTCAAGTGTTTCTATTTAGTTTGCATGGCAATTATAAGTTCTTCAGTAGCAAAGCTGCCTAGGTGGTTGAATTGCCCAATCTGGATTCTGTGTCGAATTTCCTAGGTCCTAAGCCCAAATTCATGCCCCATGTCTTTGTTTGTATATAATCATTGAATTACAACCATGAATAAGGTCTCCATATTCTCCATTCCTACCCCAAAATCAGACTCCAGAATCACTGAAACTGAGCCTCTCTATGGAAAATATGACAAACCTACGGTTGTGGACAACGACCTCTCAAACTCTTTCCATTTCCCAGCACTCGATCATGAAGTTTTTATAGAAGCAGTATCCAAATAAAATGGAATAAAGTCATATAGAATCAAAGAGAAATTCAAAGGCCTCTAGAGGTTGAAACTGCTAAATTTGCGAAGTTTACCAGTGTTTGGTGCCATGTAAGAAACAATGTAATGTACCAAATTTCTCATTAGCGGAATGCATGGGGGTTCCCTCTAGCTTGACAAGGAATACCCAATACACACTAGCAACATTCAACAACTAACATGACTATCTACTGCAAGGGCCATAGTATAATCTGTATTCCAGAATACTTCCAAGTGGGGAAGGAAGATGGGAAACAACAACTACTACAAGTATGAGACTCAACGTGGTAGTAAGGGAACCCTTATTGAACCAATTAACAAACCTACCATCAAATTCACCTGTTGTATGATTGTTGGAAAACTTATGCGCCATTACTCAAGGGGTGAGTACACCTTAGACACCATTTCACTAGCGGAGGCTTGTGAGAAAGGCACATAGTTAAATTGGTGCAACTATCTATTGAATGAGCTCTTTGAAGCTTGTGAGGATGTGTATAAGAGGACATATTTCATATATGTATATCTTGTTTTTTCCTTAGCTATGATGAAGTGGTTCCCCCAGAAGGCAAAGAAATAACTCCAGTTGTTGAGGATTAGCCCCTCGCTCTCAGATACTTACCATGGTGGACTTTAGGGGACCCTAGCAGTAAGGAATTTAATGAGGCTTCTTTCAATGGATGGTATCAAAAGATGCTAACTATCACCAAAGCCAAGCTAAGGACCCCACTATTTCTCCTAGATGAATATTCAAAGGAAATATGACTTGGTATAATCCATGACATGAACTAAATTTTACTTAAGTGTGTCAAACTAGACCCATTCTAGATGCACACTCTACCCTTAGTTATTCATAGGAGACATTCCATACTGAACTCACGTCTTGGCTTGGGGTTGTTGGATAAATTTGAGAAGGTAATACAATATATTGATTTGAAGGTATGTTTCCCAAGTTATTGCCTATCGAAACCCCTTTTGCCTCCTAGAAGCGAATGGCATAGGAAACACTCAATCCAGTCATAAAGAAGCTAGAGACAAAGATTATGTCCTTTCATAATATTTTGGAGGTTCTTAGGGCATCAGTAAGTCATTTCCCCTCATTTTATAAATCTATCAATGTTATTCCAATCGTTTCTTTAACCTATAGTCCATGCATTACTTCATTTCCCTCCATGGAACCTCATTCTCATATTGAGCCCACTATCTCAAGCACCCACCCACTTTCCACCAGGCCAATGTCAATTCCCAAGAAACTGATTAAAGCTACCTCTACTCAAGTAGTTGATCTCATTGGCGAGGAGCAACAATCCCATGCCAGCACACCAATCACTGAGGAAAACCTATAGTCCACATCCAATAAATCCCCAGTTTCGCATAATTGATCTTCCCAAATAGCCTCCTCCTTAACCATCATCTTAGACATTCCTCTATTTGGGAGTCTTCTTAGTACCGAGATAGAAATGGAAGTAGACTCCGTAATCCTATCCATTACAGACACTACAAATTAACCACATTCAATTCCCCCTACAAACATAGAGTCCATTAATATATCTTTGTTGCCTTTACTGCTAGCACCAGGACCACTAACAGCAACCAGTCAACCTGTCACCTCTAAAAACTAGGGCATCGAAACCATACGTTCCATGCCTCTAACATTCATCCCCACCCCCTACCACCATTGCATTTCAGCCCAGACCGTATCAACACTCACACCCTCGAGCCCCCTTAGTGGGAGACCTCACCCCAAGGGAAGTCTGAGAAGTTAGTTGTCAACATCCAACTACTACAAAGTGTTAGAAAATTATAAATTACAGAGCAATGGAACACATAAAATATATTGCAGAAATATAAACACAAAAAATGCATAAAACAAGAGAAACAGATATGCGTGGTTCACCCAATTTGGGCTAAGTCCATGGACAAATAGCCAGTCCTTCCTTTTATATTATCTAGCAAAATGAAGAGATACAACCTACAAAAGGTCTGTTGTAATTCCTTCTTCTCTCTCACACAATCTCCTCTCTCTTTCTCACTCAGAATACATATCTACATATATGCAATACAATTCCCTCATATATAGCGGGGTGTTTCCTCCTAGGGCAAAAAACCCTAAATTAAACGTAACTTCTACCATCAGATCTCTTCCTAATGAATGGTCCAGATTAACTATGAAATTACAACATTTTACAAGGAAATTTTACAACTATTGTTAGCTTTGAGGGTGCTGCCCCCAATCCCCCACTAAGTGGGGGATCCAAATAATCACCGTGGCCCCCCTTGGACCCCCTTGGTAGTGAACATTTTATGGGTGGTGTTGCCGCCACATTACAAACTGGGGTCCAATGTGACGATACCTCTGATTAAAGAAGATAATCAGGATCCACACCCAACAATATCCCACTTAGAGACTGATTATAACAACTCCACCGCTACTTCATTTTCTAGACAATTACTCCACTTTGGACCTAGTTGTTTCTCATATTCATCATCATACTTGAAGACTAATTGAAACCAAGAAGAATCTTAGTTTCTCCCTAGTTACAACTTTTGTTAACATATCTGTAGGATTCTGGCTAGTGTGTATCTTTTCCAACTTCAACTATCCATCTTCCAATGCTTACCATATGAAATGGTACTTGAGTTGTGTATGTTTAGTCTTGGAATGAAATGCAGAGTTCTTTGCAAGATGTATGGCATTTTAGTTGTCACTACATAGCCTGCCCAACTCCTGCTTCTTACCCAATTCATCCAGAAACCTTTGTAACCAACTTATTTCTTTACTACCCTATGTAGCAGCAACATACTATGCTTCCATTGTTGAGAGTGCAACAACACTTTACAGTTTTGAAACCCAAATAACATCTGTTCCTCCTACATTAAACACATACCCTATTGTGCTCCTCTTGTTATCTCTATCACCCACCATATGTCTAGCAACATATCCCTGTAGAGAAATGTTTGAACCACCAAAGCATAGTGCTTGATTTGTGGTACCTCTCAAATAGTTGAGAATCCACTTCACCGCCATCCAATGTTCTTTTCCTGGATTATTTATGTACCTTCTTACAAATCCCACTGCATGTGCAATATCAGGCCTTGTGCAGACCATTGCATACATTAAACAGACCATTGCATACATTAAACTTCCAACTGATGATGCATATGGAACTTTTGACATATAAGCCATTTCTTCCTGAGTCCTGGGATACACCTCCTTACTTACTTTGAAATGGCTAGCCAAAGGTATACTAACTGGTTTTTCATTCTACATATTAAATATTTTCAACACCTTTTCTATGTACTCACTCTGAGACAATGTTAATTTTCAATTCTTCCTGTCTCTAGTTATTCTCATACCAAGGATTTGTTTTGTAGCACCCAAATCCTTCATTGCAAATGAGTTCGCAAATTTTCTTTTGAGAAAATTTATGTCCTTCATGTTAGAACCTGCAACAAGCATGTCATCCACATACAATAACAATATAATATAGTTGCCATCATTTTACCTTTTGAGATAAACACAATGTTCAGAGTGACATCTAGTATAACCTTGTTCAGACATAGACCTGTCAAATTTAGATGCCACTGTCTTGGAGCCTGCTTCAAGCCACAAGCTCTTCTTCAAGCTGCACACTAGTTTCTCCTTCCCTTTTACCTCATATCCTTGTGGTTTTTTCATATATATCTCTTCCTTCAAATCCCCATGGAGAAAGGTTGTCTTTACATCCTCAAGATGCAAATATTCAGCTGCTACTAGACTTAAAATAGTTCTGATTGAAGTCATTTTAACAACAAGAGAAAATATCTCATCAAAGTCTATACCCCTTTTCTGTGCAATCCCCTTCACCAAAAGTCTAGCTTTATACCTTTTTCTACCTCCATATTATTACTTCAACCTGTAAACCCATTTATTATGCAATGTTGTTTTACCTGTAGGCAACCTGACTAAGTCCCAAGTCTAGGTATGTGCTAAGGAGTCCATCAGTTCTTTAATGGCTTGCTCCCACTTCTTCCTGGTTTCTACTTGCACTGCTTCTTTATAACATTATGGATCACTAGAATCAGTCAATAATACATAATATAATGAATAAGGGTATCGTTCATGGGGTCTACTTATCCTAGTAGATCTTCTAACACCACTTTTAGGTGTTTGAGGTGCTTGTTGCTGTTTTGGTTGTTGTTGTTGTTCTAGTTGTTGATCATTATGATTTTCAGGCACCTTCACTTTTTTTGTGATCTCATCAAGAACTGTGTATTCTCTGTTTTCTTTTTCCTATTTTTTTTCCTGCATCTGATCCTTACACAAAACCTTTTCATTGAATATGGAATCTTTGCTCCTAATGATTTTGTGTTTTTTCATAATCATAAAAGTGATAACCAAAATCATTAACACCATATCCAATAAAGGTACATTTCTTTGATTTTGCCTCAAGCATTGTTCTATTTTCTTTATTAATGTGGACAAAGGCTTCACAACCAAAAGTCTTTAAAAATGAGTAGTTTACCTTTTTTACCTGTACATTACTTCTATGGAATACCACCATCCAACGAACTTGAAGGCCCTTTGTTTATTAGATAAACAACAATATCTACATCATCTGCCCAAAATTGTAAAGGCAATCCCGCATGCAATCTCATGCACCTTTCACCTTCCATGATTTTCCTGTTCATCCTTTCTGACATACCATTTTCTTGTGTTGTTCCTGGAACTGTATTCTCTTTGCCAATTCCATTCATTAAACAATAACTATCAAACTCTTTGCTGCAATATTCACCTCCATTGTCTAATTTGAGACACTTCAACCTTTTTCCTGTCTCATTTTCAACCAAATCTTTCCATTTCTTGAAAGTATCAAATACATCAGATTTATTCTGAATACAATAAATTCAGGTTTTTCTAGTTACATCATCAATAAAAGTAACATAATTATGAGAGCCACTGAGAGATGATACCTGAGCAAGTCCCCATACATTTGTATGTGCAAGCTCTATTTTTTCGCTCTTCTTTTCTTTCACAACTCTGAGGAATCTGACTCTCTTTTGCTTTCCATGAACACAATTTTCACAAAATTTTAAATCAACATGCTTCAAACTTGGTAACAAATTTCTTGAGTGAAGAATCTGCATCCCCTTCTCACTCATGTGCTCGAGCCTATGATGCCACAATTCCATAACTTCTCCTATAGATGTTAAAACATTAATATAATTAGAAATACCATTGCATAAATACAATGTACCAACATTTTCTCCTTTTGCTATTACCAAGGCCCCTTTAGTGACCTTCCAAGTTTTATTTGTAAAAGTAGTCACATAGCCTTCACCTCCCAACTACCCTGTTGAAAAGAGATTTTTCTTCAGATCTAGCACATGCCTTACCTCCTTTAATATCAATTAATTTCCATTATGTTGTTTTATGAAAATTGTACCCATTCCAATGGTTTTACATGGTTTATCATCACCCAATTGAACTTGTCCAAAATCTCCTTGAACATAATCACGAAAATGTTTCCTATCAGGTGTGGCATGGAATAAGGCCCGTGAATCTACCACCTAGGCATCAATAATATTTTCTAATGAAAGAATCAAAGCATCTTGCAAGACATCACCTGTCGCATTCGCTTCATGACTGTTTTCTTGTTGTGTGTCTCCTTCTTTTCCCTTCTGAGACTTGTAGTCTTTCTTCAGGTTTCCTTTCTTCCCGCATTTCCAACACACTATCCCTGATCTGAACTTGGATCTACCTTTCCTTGACTTACTTTGATATCTTGGGCTCTTTCCTCTTTCCATTTTTCTTCCCCGAATCTCTGTAGTAAAAGCATTAACTGATGTCTCATCGGAGTTTTTCTGTCAGGTTTCCTCACTAAGGATTGCACCGGCAACATCATCAAACTTTAAAGTACTAGATCCAAAGACAGAGTTACTAATGGAAATAACTAAACCATTCCAAATTTCTAGCAATGAGCACAGAAATAACAGAGCCCTAACTTCATCATCAAAAGTTACCCCTACAGAACTTAACTAGCTAGTAACTATATTAAATTCATTTAAATGATCAACAACAGATCCACCTCTCAACATCTTCATATTAAATAAACGCTTCATAAGAAATACCTTATTTGAGGCCAAGGGGTTTTCATATAGTTTGGCCAATGATGACATTAAACCCTTTTTTGTCATTTCCTTTGAAATACTAAGGCTACTGACGCCACTAGGCATAGTCGTATTGTTCCAAGTGCCTTCTTGTTGAGAATATCCCATTATGTCCTATCATACTCGTCAGCTTCTTTGTCTTTCCACTCAATCGTAGGTGCATATCTGTTTGGTACAGATAATCTTCCATCTGCATCTTCCATAGCTGGTAGTTTTGGCCATTAAATTTTTCAACCCTAAACCTACCATCTTTTGCCATTCCTCCCACTCGAACCAGGAACCCTTCTCTCCCACAAGTTTATCAGCCAAATAGTCCTTTGGCTCTGATACAAGTTGTTAGAAAATTATATATTACAGAGCAATGGAACACATAAAATATATTGCAGAAATATAAACACATAAAACAAGAGAGACACAAATATATGTGGTTCACCTAATTTGGGCTACATCCACCGAGAAACAACCAGTCCTTCCTTTTATATTATCCAACAAAATGAAGAGATATAACCTACAACAGATTTGTTGTAATTCCCTCTTCACTCTCACACAATCTCCTCTCTCTTTCTCGCTCAAAATATAGATCTACATAGATAAAATACAATTCCCTTATATATAGCGAGGCATTGCCTTTTAGGGAAAAATACCCTATATTAAACATTACTTCTACCATCAAATATCCGCCTAATGAATGGTCCAGATTGACTACGAAATTACAACATTTTACAAGGCAATTTTACATCTATTTTTACCTTTGGGAGTGTTGCCCTCGCTCCCCCGCCACAGGGGGCTCCAATTACTCATCGGTGCCCCCCCTTGGACCCCCCTAGCGGTGAACATTTTACAGGCACATTACGAACTGGGGTCGTATGAGGCGATACCTCTGAATAAAGAAGATAATCAAGCTCCACACCCAACATAAAGTCGGTACCTTACACCTACTACCATGATCCCCGATGACCTCCATAGTTGGTTGTCATCTTAATTGTTTAATTTTATTCAACTAGATGCACACTAAGCATAGGCGTTACACAACAATATGACAACCAAGCATAAGCAGTAGCAACAACACCTTCTTTCCATTACAGTTGAAAGAGATCATATTCTTTAGGAGAAGAAGGTGCTACATAAACAAATTGACGACATCAGTGCAAAATTCCAGGATCTTTAGCCCTCAGTTGTCGAAATAGTAGCAAATGCACTAGACTACCTTTTGGCCTACACTTTTTCATAATGTTGTGATAATATCAAAACTGCTTGCACTTACCTCATCTCACAAACAAAGAGCCAAAAAGAACTATTATTTCCATTCCAAGGGTGCTACCAAATCTATCAACCCAGTATGCTAACGAGATCAAGTAGAAAATCACTGAAACAACTTGTATGAGACCCTGTATCATCTAGGTTATGGGGGAACCTAAAGGACTCTTATCTCAAGTTCGAGATTGGTCAAGCAGACTTACAAAGAAAAATCAACCATTCTATCACCTGCGCCAACAACCTAATCATCTCTTCAACCAAGTCATGGAAACCAAAGACCTCGAGCAACAAAAGGAGCTCCTAGCACAAGCAGATGTCCTCGAAAATCATATATAGAAAATTGAGGACAAATCGCGTGAAACGAAGGCTCTACTACGTGACCTTAAGCCACTAGAACAGGGCCACTTCCAAAATTTATAGAAGATCAATGCAGAGGCAGAAAGTCAATGGAATTCTCTCTTGATGACATGACTTACTCAACCAATGGTCAAACTCTCAACATGGTCCATCAACCAAATGAGCACTCTCATAGGTTCATGGCAGGTGACACTTGTTGAGTACACATAATTTAAAATCGTAGTCTACCAATATGTCTAAGAGTTGTGTCCTTAGTTTGAAGGAACACGTCAAGAAGGAGCAACACCACTAGGAGCCCCACAACAGCAAGAAGCACTAGCAGAAACACCAAACGATTGACTCAGGGATGATTCAATGGCATGTGGTCGGGGCTTGTTAGGTCCTTTATTTTGGGGAGAAAGTTTTGACATGTTTTGGTGTTTTGACCATATTTTTACCAAAGGTAATCGATGGAAAGTCATGGAGAAGGCAATCAAGGAAGGAGAAGGAATTTGCTAAAATCTGGCAATTGTGAAAGATTGACCAAGGAAATCAGGGCACACAGAGTCACAACTGAGCTGAAACGTTTTTTAATAGCAGAGGAAGCAGTTGTAGTTGAGCAATAGAGGAAACCGAAAAGGAAAGGGTGGAGCATCCGAGGAGAGAAAGCAGTAGTCCAGGTGAGTGGAGTGCTTAAAAAGGGCGAAGGAAAAGCGATAGAGGGAGAGAGAAGACAGTGTATTGAAATGTTGTCGTGGAGCCTATTGATCCTAGATGATAACCACTTAGCCATATGCTAGACTATATTCTCTAGCCTTGTTGTGTTGAGAAGGCCTTTGCGCCTAAATGTGATGATGTAATGAAGGTGGGAATTGATGAAAGGGGAAGTTGCAGATTTG
Organism: Pinus taeda; assembly: GCA_000404065.3. Classification (NCBI taxonomy): domain Eukaryota; kingdom Viridiplantae; phylum Streptophyta; class Pinopsida; order Pinales; family Pinaceae; genus Pinus; species Pinus taeda. The sequence continues at coordinate 69,749 of APFE030088526.1, forward strand.
TCTGATGGCCTACTTGTGTTGGTTTTATGTGGCCCCTTTTAAAATGTTATTATGAATGCATGAGATTATTCTATGATTATGTTAAGTCCTTTAGTTTTTGTCTTCTGCTATGATTACATATGCCATGATATTGAGTGTAACGAGTGTTGGTATCCTCTGTGCAATTCCTTCTGATGCATGGTTCCTATCCGTTAACTAAGTAAGGTCACAACGTGCCTTAGGTGAGGCGCCTTATTCTCCTTGAGTAAGGTGAAAATGTCAATGCCACACTAGACTACGACGAACCATTTTGTTGGTCCATGTTCCTGAACCCAGGGTCTCAACCTGTCCACCATTTTTCACCAATTGTTTTTATGAAGATTGTTATTTATTTTTTATTTGTTTTCTTTTACCGTTTCTAGAGATTATTGATCTATTTGAAAGGATGGAATATTTGTACTAGACATATTTACTTGAACACTCCACCAACTAAGCTAACACTCGGGGCTTATAACAAAAAGTGCTTTCATTGTGCATCTATTCACCATCACTCCGAAGTCCCATGGGCTTTTAGCTTTAGTTTTATATTTTTTAAATATAATTTATATAGTGTAAATTAATTAATTTGTGTTGGGTTTAGTTTTTATTAAGTTGTATGCTTAAATGAAGGGTTTGAGCATGGGAGTTGATACAATACTTTAACTATTAGATGTTTTTGTCTTTTTTTGGCCATTTTTTCCAATGATTTTTTTCTTAACATTTGGTGTGATTCCTTGGAATATTAAGTTTTACTTGTGTAATATGCATAAATCGTGAGGTCAAGGGTCTTTTAGGTGTTAAACCCATTTATACATCCAAAAACACATTTTAAATAACTAAATTCATGATCCAACCAAAAATTATATTGCTGGGTTGTGACAAAAAAGACAACAAAATCTAATAGTTAATTGACAGTTGATTAAGGGATTAAATTGTAAATACACCCCAATTAAGCCTCACATAATCACAAATTTAATATGTGAATTTTTAACACTAAATCTATTTATGAATTCAAAAACAAATTTTAAATAACAAAAACAATTAACCCAAAATTATTTTATAAATTCAAGGATACATTTTAGTCCTATCATTGTGCAATATTAAATTTTTTAAATTTATGATAAAATTAACTTATTCGATATCAAATTACATGCGTTTATGTAAATATATCAATTATAGTTATTGCTTCTTTATAAAGGAAATATATATTATATTATTTTAAATATTTAACTATTTACTCAAAATTTGATTTCATTAATTCAAAGGTTGGAGTTAGGGCTTATGATGTACACTATGACGTCATCAATGCTTATATACTTTTAATTGTAGTTGTCTATAATGCGACTTTTTGAAAGTCTTTCTGGTGAGTTTTTCCGGTAAAAATCCGGTAGTAATTTATTGGAATCGCAAGTTTGATAGCTAGTTTCTGCACAATCAAAGCCTCCCAGGGGTTTTCCAGGGTGCTGAATCCAAATATACAGTTAAAAAACCATTTTAACTGCAACAAATCAAGATTTAACCTCAATTTCTTTTGCCGGATTCCGTCACCGGAATCTCCAAAAAATCGCATTATAGACAACTCCCTTTTAATTATTTTCCTACACGGGATTGCCAAGGAAACAATATTTTGGTAGAATAATAAATTGGATGAAGTGACTTGAAATATTTTGGTGGAATAATTAATTGGATAAAGTGACTTGTGGAGAGACTAATTCCATGTAGATCTTCCCCACTTTTTGACTTATTAACCACGTAAACAAGACACAACATGTGCCGCATTTTAACAAGGCATTGAATAGTGGACGTACTCTCTACTTTCCTCATTGGGTATGAGATTAATATTTTCAAATCTTCTTATCTTTAACTTAATATCTCTTCACATACGGCACAAGAAGAAATTAATTACAAAACTAAAAAGCTAAAAATAATTTTTATTTTTTTTAATATTTTCGAAGTGCTAAAATTTATAATAATTAAGAGGTAGGTCAAGACAACTATAAAGTGGGGTGTATGGGTAGGAGTCATTGGAAGTAACACATCAACGATCACAAAGGACATTGCTTTTTTTATAGTTATCATTTAGGTTGAAATCACATTTTGATCATGGAGTAAGACTTAAAATTACTTTTGACTAGTTAATATCTTGTTTTCTCTAGACATAAGGATATATGTTAATGACCTAATACGTTGAGGCATCTTAGCAAAAGTGAAAGTCTACCCACATACAAACCACTAATAGGTCATTTCAAGTGGTATAATTTTCCTTGAATAATGATGATAATTCAAATAGTATTCATGGATACAAACCAATGATGGTTGTTGAAGTCAACTATAAATCCATGGAAATGTAACCCACATAATGTGGGAGGATTGAATAATGATTACAATGCCCTAGGGGTCTTCATTGTTTCACCCTTATTCTTTTCACATGAGTCACATTCAACTATGAAGGTATGGATGTCATTTTTCATGTCTTTACAAAATGAGTGTTTAACTCAACCATATATTTTCTTAAACTTGAGTGATTAATGGTAAGAGATGTATGTAGTTCTTTTAACATTCAAAGCATGTTTGTGTACCAAAAATGTACATCCTTTATACCACAAGGTATCATACTACCAGGTATAGCTTATAGGGGCATTGACACCTTCCTATGTCGTTCGATGAGTTGAACCACATTGTCATTAACTAACCATTCATGTTGTACCTTTACAATCCAATCTAATATTAGTAAGGCAAAGAGGGATAGTCTCTCCTCATCTTTCCTAGAAAAAACATTAGCCACTCCATACCATTCTTCTATATGATACCATCAACATAACTTAACATCTTTGTGACTTTCTTGTGATGTTATGGTGACAACAACCATTGTTCAAAAAAGCATGCCAAGCTATGATGGTTCACCTTGATTTGAGAACACTTCCTACTAAGATATGAGTGTCATGTATCAATGGTTTGAAGGATTCCCAAGTTTCAATCACACAATTGTTGATTAGTGAAAGCCAATGAGCACCCTTTAAGCATACAAATTGCCCCAAGACCTTTCCTAGAGGTGTCACATTCCAAGGAAAAAAGTATGACTAAAATTATACACTATTAAGAATAACATAGTGCACATATGAAATGCATGCTATAATCCAAGTGGACATCAATGGTCACCAACCTCTTCCATTGATTCACTTATTCTCTATATTCTTGGCAATTTTTCTATGTTTTTTGAGTCCTAAAATTCTAGGGACAATTTGAGGCCCTAAAAAATGTTTTTTGGATATTTGGCGGCGGGGGACTTCCATGACATGCACAAGCCCCAACCAAAACTTGTAATCCTCATATGTTCCTATTCAATGAGCGATTGCATGTCCTAAACAAAGATTGTATGCAAAAGTTGTGCCCTTGGGAAATTGATGTGCTAACTAACCACCTTAAGGCCGATAAACCTTTTGGCTCTTCATCTTATAGGGTTAGGGTTTTTTACCTCTAGGGTTCTTTCTTTATATTAAAAAGTCATTATTTTTACCTCTTGTAATAACTTTTTGTGAATGCATGTAGTTGATATCTCTCTTTCTTCAGAAATAGCCATCTCCATTCTATACAATTTGTGTTTTACATTGTTCTGTTATTTCATTTATTAACAAAAATTTGATTTTTACTATAGTATTGTATTATCTGCTATGTTTCTTTGTGTGTATGTGTGTGTGTGTGTGTTTCATTTTGTTGTAATAGTTCTTGTTATTGATGTCAAAGGAGACACCAGCTAAAGGATTTAATCACATAAGAGTGTAGAGAACTTCAAGACCTTTCCAACGACCACCTACTCACCTTATAACTCCTAGTCATTGATGAGATATGAATTTTTTCAGTTGAGAAACCCATATTCCTGTCTCTCATCAAGTTGGCCTACATGAGCATACATGAACTCAAGTTGGCTCCATTTCCAAGAGACATGTCACTTCATGAATGGTTTAATTAGTATAAATATGGCCTCTTTCAACTTGATTTGGACATCCAACTTGCCCAAGAAAAAGAAGAGTAAGAGCAGTTCGATCTGAGATAAGAGAAGGAGTTCACAACTAGTGAACCAAGAAGTAGATCAAGAAACAAGTCAAGGGTTTCTTATTGAGTTCTAGTCACATTTTTCTATGGTTTTTTGCTCGATTCTTGGATTATCTTTGTGCAAACTTTGAACCTCTCCTTGATCAATTTTTCATCTACTCTTGGTTCAAAACTCTGCTTTTGGAGCACACCTACTCAGCCCCATGGAAATGTAAATTTTAGCCTCTTAAAACAAACCTTGGCACTGAGGCATATCTATGTAATTTGGGCCCTGTGAAAAGTTTGTAGCAGGCTGTGAAATTTTGGCCCTATGGAGACACATGAAAAGGCAAATTTCGAACCTTTTTAGGAGTAGAATGCACCTTAGTTAAGGAAAAAACCTTAGCCTTGTCACCTCAGCTCTGTGAATAAAAACTTTATCCTATGAGAGTTCCAGTAATATACTCTAAATTAGAGATCTTAGACCTGTAATAGAAAACAAACCTGAGGTAATTACAGACTTGGTTTCCAGCCTCCCAAATCAACATATATCGAACCTTTTGGAGCAATACTTTCGGTCTTGATATTTAGAGAAAACTTGAAGCTATATCAAATAGATTTTGGAGCAGCCTTGAGCAGAGTTTGCAGACCTCCTAGCAACCTTGAGCAGAGTTTGCAGACCTCCTAGCAGCCTTGAAAAGCCCTGTTGGATTAGTCTTTCGAGCTGATTTAGGTCTTTTGTTGGAGTAGACTTTAGCCACCTCTTGAAGAATACACCATTGGAACATCATTAAAGCACTATTGAAGATATATTTTCCACATTATTGAACACACCCTTGGAGCATCTTTGGAGCACCATTGAAGATCATCCTTGAAGTTGAGTTGAATGCCTTGTTGGAGGATATTTTAGAGGACCTAGTGTGGATACCATAAATCTAGACTTATACTCATATTTTTGGAGTAGTCATCCTTGGAGCATAGTTGAAGACCAACACTTGAAGGTGTGTTTTTTTGGAGCAACCACAAAAGTCTTGTTGAAGAATACTTGGATTTTTTTGTAAAGGAAGACTAGAGAGAACTTTTTAGACCTATTTTGGAGACATTTTTGAGATGTTATTTGAATTTTTAGTTTGAGTCTTGAAACAATACTGAAGTCACTTTGAAAATTGAAGAAAACTGAGAGGGTTGGAACCCAAGAGAATTGGAGTCCTCACACAAGCCTGGAGCCTTGTGAGAAACTAGGTTGGAGCCTGGGTCGATAGTTGAGGATTGGAATAAGGTTGGAATGGTGAGGAAATCAAATATTTTTTTGTACAAGTAGGAGATTGAGTTTTTGTGTAAGAGAGTTGGAATCCTCATTGTTTTCATTAATTAAATTAGTTTCGTTCTCTCTTGTGTTCTAGTTTATTTTTCATAAAAATCTTAATTGGCATAAAATAACAATTGAAATAAATATTGATTCACCCCTCGTCAATATTTCCAATAATTGGGATCAGAGCCAACTTCTTCAAAGAATATCCTAACAGCTCGAAGAAGTATTTTAGAATCACAATGGTCAGTAAGGATGCTAAGGTTCCCCAATTTGATGGAACAAATTTTATCTTTTGGAAAATTATAATAGATTTCTACTTAATGTCTCTTGGAGTTGATGTTTGGCAATCTATCACAGATGGATACAATATCACATATCCTCTTCCAACACATATTGACAGGAAGAAAGAATATGTGGCAAATGAAAAGGCTTTGAATTCTATAGCAAGTGGTATTTCAGATTCATAATTCACTAAAGTGATGAATATTAAAACAACTAAAGAGATGCAAGACAAGCTCATTAACTTTTATAAAGGAGATGAAAAAGTCAAGAAAGCAAAGCTTCAAACCTTAAGAAGGTAGTTTGAAAGTCTTAAAATTAATTAAGAATAAGACATTGTTGCTTACCTTCTTCAGTTAGATGAATTTGTCAACTTTCTCAAAGGACTATGTTAAGACATCAAGGAGAAGACAGTTTTGTAGAAAATTCTGAGATCACTTCCATACCGTTTTGATGGAAAAGATGCCATATAACAACTAAAATACTTGGAAAACTTATCAATGGATGAGATTCATGGAATTTTTATTGTATATGAGATGAAAATAGGAAACTTAACTCACAAATAAGTTGCTTTCAAGTCATCAAAAACATCAAGAAAGGGGAAGAGTTGTGATTACAACACTAATTATTATGGCACTGAAACTGATTTGGTGCAAGTTATCAATAAGTTGAAGAAAGGATCCAAAATTAAATGTAATTACCCTCTCATTTGTTTTAAATGCGGAAAAATAGGACATTATGCTACACAGTTTCCTTTCAAGGATGATATTGACAATGAAGATGAACCTAAGAAGAGAGAATTCAAGAAGAAAGGCTAAAACAAAAGGAATTTCTTCTCCAAGAAAGATAGTGATGATTCTGATAAAGATGATGATTATGTAAGAGAAGTATTATTCATGGCCTTCATAGATGACACAGATAAATCTGAAGAAGATGAATAAGGAGACGTGGATTAATTGTTGATTAGTGTCGTTGAAGAGAATTAAAAACTAAGGAAAAAGAATGGAAAGTTATCACAAGAAATAATCTCTCTCAAAACCCAAAAAGAAGAATAAAGTAGGTTAGAAGAAGTATTGAATAAAAAGCTAAAGGAAAAGGGAGAGACCTATGAGAAATTATAAGCTTTAGTTGTCTCTCTAAAAAGAGAATTGCATAAGGTCAACAAAATTTTTAAAATTTCTCAAACCCTAGATGTTATCCTCAACAGTCAAAGACCTTAACATGACAAATCAAAACTTGGCTATACAGGTGAATCATCTAACTTAAAGGAGAACACTAGTGTCCATGTTGAAGAAGAATCAAGAAGCGATGTTGATGCTCTTTGCAATCATCCAAGAAGTGAGAAGTAGTTTGAGACACCAAAGGTATCCCCTCACAATAATCCAAAGAATGAGAAGTTGTCTTATCTAGAAAGGAATGTCACATCAAGACAAGCTTATACTAACAAGCATCAAACTATTTTCCTTGGTCATTGTTTCCTTTGTAAAAATTTTGGTCATTAGGCTAAGAATTAGAAGGCTTATGGAGGTAATAATGTTGAATTAAGAAAATATGAGACTAATTACCAAAATAAGGCTATTGATTCAAGGAGACAAAACTAGATCAAGAATTTCAAATCATTTTCTCTTCTTTCAAAGTATAGTTTAGAATGCTCCAAATGTAATAATCTAGGTCTTGAAGCACAAAATTGTCAACTATAACCAAGAGAAAGGGTATGGAGAAGAAAGACTAGAGAAACCACCCTTGAAAAGTGTGGGATAGTGTTATGTGCACAAAATGAGGGAAACAAATGGTCTGTATACAGTGGATGTTCTAGGAATATGATTACTGACCAAAATAATTTCATCTCACTAACAAGAAGGATGGAAATCTAACTTTTGGAAGTGGATCTATTAAAATTACTGGTAAAGGCACAATAAGTCTCGTTAATGGCAAGGGAAACAAAAAAATTGCATTATATGTTGAAGGACTCAATCATAGTCTCCTAAGTGTTAGCCAAATATGTGATGAACGATATGATCTCATCTTTCATTCCAAGGACTGTGAAATAAGGAGATCATCCTCAGGAAAGTTGGTAGGAAGAGGAGTAATAACAAAAGATAACATATACATTCTCAACGAAATTCAAGAAAAAATATGTTACATGAGTACAATAGATGAAACTTGGTTATGTCACAAGCAATTGGGACATCTAAACTTTGATAATTTGGTGAATATTAGAAAAGCTCAAGTAGTGAAAGATATCCCCATGATTTCAAAACTTTAAAAGGCTATTTTTGCACCATGCCAACATGGAAAGAAAATAGGGATCGACTTCAGGAAAAAGGAATGCTCGTCATCAAAGCCTCTAGAAATCATTCATGCAAAGATGTGCGGGTCAACCATAACCCCAGTTCTATGAGGAGAAATGTAATTTATATTATTTATATATGTTTATTCTAGAATTATGGGGGTATTTTTCATAAGATTGAAGTTAGAAGCACTAAAATGTTTTAAAACCTTCAAAGAAAATGTTGAAAATGAAAGTGAGTCAAAGCTAAAATGTTTAAGGATAGATAGAGGTGGATAATTTACCTTAGGGGAATTCATTGAATCCCTTGAAAAACATGGAATCAAGAGGGAACTATTTGTAGTTAGGACTCCACAATAAAATGGAGTGGTTGAAAGAAAAAATAGATCCATAAAAGAGATTTCAACAACAATGTTATTAGCTACTGATTTATAACCTAAATTTTGGAGAGAAGTAGTTGGGGCAGTGGTATATACTATTAACAGGGCATAACTTCAGGTGAATTGTGTAAAAACTCCATATGAATTATGGAAAGGAAGACCTGCTTCACTGAAATATTTCATAATATTTGGAAGTAAGTGTTTTATGAATATCAATGATGATTCTCTAAGAAAGTTCAATTCTTGGGTTGATGAAGGAATATTTCTTGGATGCTCTACACAAAGAAACACCTACAAATACTACAACAATCAGTGGTGAAAGATAGTTGAAAACATTGATGTAAAGACTGATGAGGCTGCTCTAAAAAAATAAGTTGAAATCAATGAAGATGATCCTATCCTTGCATATCTAGAGGAATATGTGGCAAAAGAAGAGGAGCTAAGGAATAAAAAAGAACCATCTCAAACTCCATTGAGGGTAAATTTCATTCAAAAACATCATCTGGAAGATCAAATAATTGTTGGTGTGGATGTTGGAATACAAACTTGAAGAAAGATGACAACTTACACCAAAAAGGAATGATATTTCCTTACTATCCACAATAGAACTAGAAAATTTCACTCAAGCAAGGATCCTCACTAGATAAAAGCAATGGAAGAAGACATTTATCAAATTGAAAAGAATGGAACATGGGAGATAATACCTCGTCCAAAGGATAAGAATGTCATAGGAACCAAGTGGGTGTATACGAATAAGATGAATAAATATGGACAATTCATCAGAAATAAGGCAAGATTGGCTTGCAAGGGGTACTCTCAAATTGAAGGAATTGACTTGGAAGAAACCTATGCTGTTATTTCCTTGTTAGAAGCTATGAGGATGTTTTCTTCCATTTTCTTTTTCTAAAGGCTTCAAATTTTATCAAATGGATGTAAAATCAACGTTTATAAATGGTGATCTAAAGGAAGAACTATACATGGAACAACCAGAAGGTTTCTACTTAGTAGAAGGAAAATATTTTGTTTTCAAATTGAGGAAGGCCCTTCATGGATTATAAAAAACTCCAAGAGCCTAATATGCTAGACTTGATCACTATATTAAACCAAAAAGCTTCAATAATGGAGATGAAAGAAGAAATCTTTATATTGAGATGGACAAAGACAATATGCTAATCACACTAGTATATTTGGATGACTTGATTTTGGGAGCAAAAATGATGAAATGGGTCATAAATTTGCTTAAAACATGTCAAAATAATTTGAAATTTTGACAATTGGTGATTTTTCTTACTTTCTTGGAGTTGAATTAACTGAAACAAAAGTCAAGTATGTTCATGTCACAAGAAAAATATTTGAAGGATATGCTTAAGTGATTTGGGATGGAAGAATGTGCTATTGTGAGAACACCTATGATTACAGGTTGCAAGCTAAGTAAGGATGACTAATATCCTATGGTGGATGCTACTCTTTATAGATAAATGATTGGAGGTCTTTATATATGATCTCTTCACCTCCAGACATCATTCAGGTAGTAGGGATGGTGGAAAGATTCCAATCAACCCCAAAGGAATCGCATATGCTAGCTATAAAAAGAATACTCATATACATGAAAGACATTATTGATTTTGGACTATGGTACCCTAAGCCTACACAAATCTTAACTTGATAGCATATACTGATGCGAATTGCGAAAGAAGTGTTGATAATCGAAATATTACCAGTGGGAATGAATTCATCTTAGGGGATTGTCTTGTGTCTTGGCTTAGCAAGAAACAATCATATATGTCTCTATCTATAGTTGAAGCCAAGTACATAGTAGTAGTATATTGTTGTACACAAATATTATGGACGAAGTAATCCTTGAAGGTTGTCAACGTAAAAAAAAAAAAATCATACTATCACCATCTACTATGAAAATACTAATGCAATCAAACTCTTAAAGAATCCAGTCATTCATTTGAAGGCAAAACATATCCCAACCAAGTATCTCTTCCTCCAAGAAAAGGTTGCAGGGAAAAACATAAAAATGGAGTATGTCAATACTAAGGAGAAAATCAGATATATCATCATAAAACCCCTACCTTGTGAAGCATTTGAACATTTTGAACAAAATATGTGGGTCATCTCTCTTGCATCCCATTAGAGCATCCATTTTCTAGTGATGTGAAAGGGGGAGAATATGACAGGGGGAGTAACATGATGAAAGGGGGAGCAACATATCAGGGGGAGTAGCATGATGTTAGGGGAAGCAACATGATGATAGGAGGAGCATATGAGAAGATTGTTGTCATAAATAAAAGATGGGGGTATTGTTGGAAGAATTCTTATTATTGATGTCAAAGAAAGACCAACTCAAGGAGTTAATCACATAAGAGTGTAGAGGAAATCATTCCCTTTGTAATGAACACATACCCACCTTCTAACTCCTCCTTGTTGATGACATATGATTTTTTAAGTTGAGAAACCCATATTCTTGTCTCTCATCAAGTCAGCCTACATGAGCTTACATGAACTAAAGTTGGCCCCATTTCCAAGAGACATGTCACTTCATGAAAGATTTAATTATTATAAATATGGCCTTGTTCAACCTCTTTTCAGCATCTAACTTGGCCAAGAAAAATAAGAGTAAGAGGAGTTTGACCTGAGATAAGAGAAGAAGGAGTTCACAACTCATGAACCAATAAGCAGATTAAGAAACAAGTCAAGGGTTTCTTATTAGGTTCTGGACATAATTTTTTGTGGTCTTTTGATGTGTTCTTGGATTATCTTTGTGAAGAATATCAACCTCTCCTTGATTAAATTTTGGTCTAGTTTTGGTTCAAAACTCGGGCCTTGGAGAGGACCTACTAATTGACCCCCTGGAAACAAACATTTTGACCTCTTAAAACAAACCTCGGCCTTGTGGAAAGTTAATATAAAACTATGAAATTTTGGCCCTATGGAGAGCTATGACAAGGAATATTTCAGACCATTTTAGGAGAAGAATGCACCTTGGTTAAGGAAAAAACCTTAGCTTTTTCACCTAAGCTTTGTGAAGAAAAGCTTTAGCCTATGGGAGTCATATTTCTACATTGTAAATTGGTTATCTCAGACTTGTAATAGAAGACAAACTTGAGGTAATTGTATACTTGGTTTTTAGCCTCTTGAAGTGGCAGAGTTTGACCCTTTTGGAGAAGTACCCTTGGTCCTGAGATTTGGAACAAACTTGAAGATATATCTAGAAATGTTTGGAGCAGTATTGAGTAGAGTTTGCAAACCTCCTAGAAGCCTTGAAAATCCTTGTTGGATCAATATTTTGAGCTGATTTTGATATTTTGTTGGAGCAGCCTTTAGCCATGTCTTGAACAAGACACCATTGGAACATCATTAAAGCTCTATTAAAGATATATTTTTGACGTTATTGAACACACACTTAGAGCATATTTGGAGCACTATTGAAGATCATCCTTGAAGTTGAGTTGATGACCTTGTTAGAGCAGATTGTAGAGGACCTACTGTGGAGATCTTGAAGCCAGCCTTATACTCATATTTTTGGAGTAGTCATCCTTGGAGCATAGTTGAAAACCAACAATTGAATACATGTTTTATTTGAGAAGCCACAAAAATATTTCTAAAGAAGACCTACCTTTTTTGTAAAGGTAGGTTGGAGATAAATTTGTAGACCTATCTTGGAGATGTTTTGCAGATATATTTGAATTTTTGGTTGGATTATTGAAACAATACTGAAGTTACCTTGAAAATTGAAGAAAAATGAGAGGGATGGAGGCCAAGATAATTGGAGTCCTCATACATGGTTGGAGCCTCGTGAGAAACTAGGTTGAAGCATATGTTGATAGTTGAGGATTGGAGTCCCCATTCAAGGTTGGAGCCTTGAGGAAAAAAAAAATCTATACAAGTTGGATCTTGAGTTTTTGTATAAGAGGATTGGAGACCTCATTGTTTTCATTAATAAAAATATTTTTGTTCTACCTCTTGTATTTTGGTTTATTTTGTGATAAAAATATTAATTGGTAAAATAAAAGTTGAAAGAAATATTGATTCACCCCCCATCCCTCTCAGTATTTACAACACATTTCCTTTCCTACCTTTCATTTCATTCCTTGTACAACCCAAATAAGTTATGTTGCATCATTTTACACAAAGGAATTCTCCTTGAGAAAGGGGGTTAATGGGGCTAAATTTCACCTATAATTATGTATAAACTTTTGGTAGTAGCTAGTAATTCCTAAGAAACGACATAATATTTTCAGAGTCTTAGAGTGTGCCCATTATTTCATAGGAGTCAATTTTCTTGAGATCCACTCAAACCCAAGTATTCCACTTGAAAAACACCAAATGCACATTTTTAATGTTTGAGGAAAAAGTAGCTATCTTAGAGTGGTTGTAGGATTTCATCTACTTGCTCCAAACGTGCCTCCTAAGTCTTTGATATGATATGGTCATATACTAAAATTGATGTAGAATTGATTAGCCATTAATGATTTGAACGATAACTGAAAGCACAGAAAACAAGGAAAACTGCAGGAGAAAAACACTTTACGACAGCTAATAAACCATAATGAACATGAAAAACAGAATTGAAAATGGCAAAAACAAAAGATATACCAAATAGAAATATTTATTAACGAGTTCATCCCTGATGGACTACATCTTCGAGTCTGCTTTCAATATGGGCAACCATTTTATTAGGAATGAGAAGAAGAAGTGGATTACATAGTGGTTTAGTTAGACTGAATTTACACACAGGAAATTCTGACCTCCATCATTAGATATCTCTCCAAATTGGCTTTCCAACACCACTTATGGTTTCCAAATTCGACTCCCGATGCTCCTGAAACACTGAAAACAAAATTGCCTCTAACCTCCAAAACCTGCATACAAAAGCTGAAAACCACTCATTTGTTCTTCATGAACAAATCTTCCTCTTATAGGCTTGTTGATGCATGGGAACCTCCTCTGAACGGTTTTAGGGTGAATTAGCAGACTTGAAGGGGCAACTTAGGTTTTTGGTTAAGTTTGTTTGACACCTTGGTTCATTTGGCCATGGTATTCGAATTAATTGAAAACAAATTACAACAAACAAAACCCAAAAAGACTTTATAAATGCTCGAATACCATTAGCAGTTATCTAACTGGGCTAAGGGCACTGATAGCGTACGTGAACGCCATTACTAACCCGTGGTTATAGCCCGACGGTTCCGCTGACTGTCCCGTCGACTGCACGGTTGCCTGTTTCCATTCACATGCTAACTGACTTATTCGACGATTCTGGTAGTAGCTAGCAGTTAGGCTGATAGTTCCTACTGCGGTTAACTTCGACAGCCTATTCACATGACATCATTCATATGTTAACTCCATCGTGGTCTATGAACTGACAGTTTGGGTCCCAACAGTTATCCCGATGGTTGTTTGCAGTGGTCACATGGTCCTCTGCTATAGTCTCCTACCCGTGCGGTTAGGATTGTCATTTGTATTGTTTGTAATGTTTTTACAATTAAAAAGGCCGAGAGGGGATTTTAGGCTTAGGACTTAGGTTTTCAATGTATTTTAATACATAGTGATAGTTATTTAATACATGGATGTAGTGGTTTAGGGTTGGCACTTAGTTTTAGCATATGATTGGATTAATTCATAGATTTGGCTAGGAAGTGGCATGATTTTGATTAAGGTTTAGGCATCATGCATTAGGATTTTAGGCATAGGTTTATGAGCATAGGATTCTTATGGTAAACAAATGATGAAAAGATAGCTTAGGAGTTAGGGTGTAGGTCTAGGCTTAGGTTTTAGATTTCTTTTAACATTTCAAGACCCATGTCGGCTTTGCACAATGACATCGGTGAAACTGAAGCCTTTACCAGACGCTCTACCCTTGTACATCCTTGTGGTCTTTGTGCGACATTCATCAACATTGCATGACGAAGACCATCACATATTTGAAACTGACACTGGTGGTGATGACGACAAGACTATGTCGTCGACCAGGTACTTTAACTTGAATCCTTTTACACAATCAACTGAACGCCATGAAACCATAACTTCGAACATTACCAGAACAACCTGATCATAACCAACACTGTTGATCTATCAAAGATGAGCTGAAGCGACTATGAAACTGAACACCACCCATGAATATTGATGATGACAATTTGAGAACTTGTGCAATTGGATCGATGTATCCTCCTAGATCATTCCTCTCCACTTGAAAGATTTTGGACCACAAAAGTTTGGCTAATTAAATAGTCGATGAGGGTATACATCCCTCTCTTTCCATCTTGACCTGACGATGTACCAATACATTTGATCAATCACCTGCATGTGATGACCCTGATGATGCTGACCATGATACCTTTTGATTCAATGACCTGTTTCTTCCATTTGCTGTATGAACAACTTGTAACGATGGGCAAACAACCTGTTATCAACGTGGCAATTGAATTCTTTCCATGAAGAATTATGAGTTAGTGATTCAAAAACATCTTTGAAAACATTATTTGTAGAACTTTGTTCAATACATCTGATGGGTATTAACAATCTAATTTTTGGAATAACTGAGATATTCAAATATTCCTTTCATTTTGACTTCATATCAATTAATTGACTTGATTTAATTTCCTATTGACTAATTACTAAGTGAACTTGTTGCACAGAGCTCATCCAGCTATGATGAAAAGATTGTTGCGACTTAGTTTGGTTTTGAAAGTATCTAAGTAATTGTTGATTTACTTGAATCACTATTTCTTCATCTATTAACTAATACTTCCATTGACTAACACTTTCAGTTAATGCATTAGTTTTCAAATCATAATAAGGAAACTTTAGATCTGCTTTCTAAAATGCTTTGTCATGAAAACTTATAAACTTCCTCTCCACTTGAAAATAGGTTTCGTTACTTTTTAAAGCATGAAATGATGATGCAATACCAAATAAATACAACACTTACTTTCCCCAATACTGACCTGCACCCATGAAACTCAAAAAAAACATACCATCTGAAACAAGTCTATGATTGGACTCACATGTACCATTCCGTGCAATACACTGCTGATGATGATAGCTTCTATAATTCAGTTGAATGAATGAATTGAGATTCATTCTGTCTTTAAGAATATATTCATAGGACATTAATTGTATCTCATGTTGCTTATCCTGTTCATGAATAAGACTTCTTGGAAAAGAATTAGCCACCTTGACCAGTTGATCTATAAACTGAATCTCACATATCGAACAATCAACCTTATGTTGTTCCTTAATTAACATAAGTACATATTTACTTGAACTTATTAACTACTTAACTTGATTTGTAACAATTAAATCCAAGTTTGATTTGACTTTGTGTGCCCTAACAATAAATTCAACCCCTTCTTTCTTTAGGTGATATTTATGTTCTCTTCTGTAAAACACTACATCTCTATCATAAAGATAAGGACTCCCTAAGACAACTCCACATATGTCTACTGGGACCACATCTAACTCCACTTCATCAATGTACATAGATGTAATTGAAAATTTTAACTAACATTGCTTTGTGACATGTATCTGAGTTGATTTATTAATCCATCCTAATGGGTATGCTCTTGGATGATTATGTGTTTCCAATCCCAATTGATTAACTATATGTTTAGCCATTACATTTGCTTGCGATCCACTGTCAAACAATGTGTCAATATTTGTATGCTTGGAAGTTATCCTTATGTGGAAGAGTTCAACTCGTTTATCCTCATGTGAAGGGTTTATGTTTGAAGAAGATACATTATTTTTGAACTTGAACCAGTATCAGAAGTTTTACCTATCATAACCATAGCGGTTATCCTCCTTTCATCACCTGAATCTAAACTTAGGTCCTACTGGATTACTGCAATGGCCTTCTTTTCATCCTTTGCCTTAAGGAACTTTTTGGGCTTAAGTTTTGGATGAAGTTTCCAGCACTTCGATTCATCATGATCAATTCTCTGGCAATGAGAACAAGTAGGTATTTCCTTCTGAATGATTACTATTTTCTTTCTCTTCGAAATGTTTTTCCCCTTACTGTCTCTAGAATCTCTGGTTTCCATCTCTTTGGATGACTGAGATGACAACTTGAATGGTCCGCCACTTGATTCAATATGTATGGCCTAAACACACACCTCATCAAAATCATCAGGATTAAACATCAGTAAAGTATGCTGCAAATATGAATGTAAACTGCCAATGTATTTTAATAAAGTCTCACATCTATCCAATGAAATACCAAGCACCAATGCTTTCTTTCCGAACTGCTGAGTAAACTCTTGAACACTCTGCCTTTTACCTTGCCTTAGATACTACCAATCAATAATAGCTTGTTGCATGTATCCTAAAGGATAGAACTATATCCTAAGAGCTTTCAAAAACTTAGACCATGAAGAGATAACTTTTCCTGTTTACTTTACATCTAACTGAGTTTTGCTTTCCCACCAGATTAAAGTTGTTCCCCCCATTCTAAGTGTAGCTAACTAAATTTTAGTTTTATCTTTAGAAATGTTCTAAATAAGACAATACACTTCTAATTGCTTTATCCAGTTATCTAACTTTTCAAGATTCATTTCGCCATCATAAACAGGTAACTCAAATTTAACATCAAGTTTCAAAAGAGATGTTTTCTTAGGTTTCTTTTCCATTTCAAATGCTGAACTGGAAGAAGAAGAAGAAGAATAAGAAGAGGATAATGGAGATGATGGAGGTGAAGGTGGTTTATCAATCTTCCCTTTACCTTTGTCCTTCTTAGATGCCTTCAAAGAAGAAGCTGCATCTCTCAACTTCTTGTCTTCGTACAATTCTCCCAACTTCTACTGCATGTGTTAAGAACGCCTTCTGAAACTATTCCTCACTCATCTTAGTCTCAGTGTTTTCACTTGCATCAGATCTCGACATGGTTGACTTCTAAACGGCTTGTCACTTTCCAATCTCTAGATAGATCTGCTCAAGGATTCCTTCTCCTTGTTGTTGGGTTGTGTTATATTATTTCCACGACTAACCTACGTAGTGAACCGGGGGGTTAGAGGGGGGGCGGAGCCCCCC
>APFE030088538.1:0-12486 GCA_000404065.3 Pinus taeda
TCCTCAATCAATGGGATAATTGTTGCATGTCCTCACATAGACTTCATGTTTGATTTTCTCCAACTAATTAACTCAAGATGAATTAATTAATTATTAATCAAACAACTGCTAAGAATAAATTCGAATTTTACTTCCCTATTTTAGTTCAGGGACTAACTAAAATAGGAAGGTATCCCGAAATTCTATTTATGGCAGTACTATTTTTAGCACTTTATATTTAGCATTTCTTGTTGCTATTCTCAAAAAAAATTGTGCAGAGGCTGTAGACCTTACACAGTCTGCTAACTGAGAAAATTGCACAAAGAGGCCAGATAGACACCAAGTGCATGTCCATGCCTCCCTTAGAACATTGCGCAGTTTTTCCACTCAACCCTCTAGTCAGTCGACCAGCTACTCACCTGGAAAGCTGCGTAGTTTTCATGAGAAATCCCTCTGCTTCCCAACAGCCCGCTCAGCTTAGAAGCTGCGTAGAGGTGACCAGCAGGCTATCCTCCCAGCATCAGTGAAGTTTTTCCCACCAACAGCTCCTGACAACTGACTGATAGTTCCCTTCAGGAATTGCTCATTTTTTGTTCCCAAGCTCCCTCCAGCTGACTGTCAGTTCCCCTCAAGAATTGCGCAATTTTTATTACTAGTGACCCAGCAACTGAATTCCAGTTCCTCTCAGGAATTGCACAGTTTCGGCTGCCAAGATCCTGCTACCCACTCGTTCTGGAAACTGCGCAGATTTTGCCTGCCAACCTTCCCGCAGCACAGACTGTTCTTCCCAAAAACTGTGGAGTTTTGTCCTCCAGCTGAGCTAAACCCCACGGATAGTCACTGTTGATCTTGATTTCCCGTCTTTATCACCTAGTGACTCCTGCACAGTTCTCATCAGTAGTGGCCAGAGCCTCCATCCTAGATCACAACCTTGTCTCGCTTCCCAGTCACCTGCATCCGAAACAATCATGTATCATGGTAGACTAGGAGGTTTTTGGATTGGACATCCTCTCGTCATGAGTGACTGTAGATAGGGGTACATAAACAAACATGGCACTGTGATGGATGGGATGAACGAAGGGAGCACATGCAGAAGGACATGTTCACCAACAGACAAACAAACGATGCATGCAAGGAGATGTGCTCGTGAATAGATGATCATGCAAAGATGTGTTCGCGGATGGACAGATGAACAAACATGCCAAATGTGATCATAGATGAACAGATGGACGAACATGCACTTTTCATGAACGGATGAACATATCAAGATTGCCAACATACAAGAAAGAAGCAACGTGTGAATGGAACATCAAATGAACCCAACAACCATCGAAGACTTCGTGCATGTTGCCATGCGGAGGTGAAGTTGTGACACACCATGAGGACATCCATCACCAGCAAAACTACAGCTCACATGCACACCAGCAACAACATGAATGTACCAGCACTGTCATGTTGAGTCTTGTCATGAGTCATGCCGTCCACATCTCTACTATGGACCATACTATCAATAAATGCAATGTGACATGGAATTCCAAGAGACCCACTTGTTGTATGAAGAGTCATGTAAAGTTGAAAAGTCATGGAAATCAAACAGTCGTGAGAGTAGTCAAACAACCACAAGGGCCAATTTCACAATTGGCTATAAATACCCCCTCATTTATACATGTAAAGGTCCTTTCACCTCAGCTCCTCCCACATAGCCTTAAGAACCTATAATATTTTCTTTGAGGAGTAAGTAGTGGCTCCAACGTCCCTCATACGGGGTTAGTGATGTATGGTGTAATGATGTGTCTTGGAACTTTCACTTAATTCAGAAGCCTTCTAATAGGGCAACACGTTTTCACACATGTATTGTAACTATTGTAAGACTACTCTTGAAACTTGTAATGCATGTTGAATTAACCTGTATTTAACACCTGAACTAATTCACTTGTTGTAGTACATATATGTTAATGAGAATGTGTTGTATATGTTGTTAATGTTGTCTCACCTATGTAGACTACTCTCCCAGACATCAAACAAACCTTTCAAATAAAAATTTCTATAATAATAGCTGCACCCGTGAAGACTAATCCATTGAGTGCTATATGTGTTATCTTCCCTTGTGTGTTGTGACTTCCGCATCTGTGTGGACTGTTCTGGTGGAAGTTGTGCATGTCTTGTTGTGTTGTGTGTTCCTACAGAGTTGTGACTTCTCCCAATTGACTTGGAACTCACTCCCACCCTCTCCCTCTACAGTGAAAGAACCATTGACATAATTGAGACTTACAATCACCAGGCACATGAACCTCACTTCTTGAAAGAAAAAATAGGCCACTCTCTTGTGTTGACAAGTAAGAGTTGAAGCAAATATTTAAGATAATGGCAACCGGTCCATCATACTGGATGGGACTCCCACACCAAATGGTGTGATGTCTAGTTGGGACTTCATACCAGGGTGATCCTCTGAATGTTGGCGAGTCCAACACCATCAACATTTTTGGCACTAGAAGGAGGGACACCAGTTGTATATGGTTGAATGTCCTCTCACACTTACTCATCAACCATCTGGTCAAGGCAGTAACTCACACTCCCTCTCACTTACACGCGACTCTGTAGTTGGTTACTTCTCACCTCTTATGACTGAGCATGAGATCCCATATCATCAACTTCTCTCCATCTATCCCATCACCCACCAGTTCACGAAATCATTCGAACTGATCCCAGGCATACAACATCTCCCATACTCATCAAGGTAGCCAAAAGCCACTCCCACAAGGGTTTTTGTATCATTAGTAGAAGAAGCAGTTCTTACCACCCTTGAAGGTCTAGTAGAAGCTATTGAAGATGGAGAGGAACCTTCAGTCTTCTGATAAGGGGAACAAGACACTCTTGTGATCTTGGAATCAGACTTTGGTCCAGGAGGTAAAGGGGAAGGCAATGGAGGAGGTGGAGGTGGAGATGAACCAACAAAGTTAGATCCGAAATCATCAAATTCATAAGAAGAGGAGGAGGATGAAGAAGAAGAAGACATGGCTGACCATAACCTAGAATGTATGACACAAGGACCATTGGCTCTCTCGAGTGCTTTGCACAAGATGCCAAGGCGAGGGGAGAGAATGAACATCAAGTTCGACCCTGATAGTACAGTGAAGGTAGAAGACCATCTGGATGACTTCTACTTGCAGTTGCAGACACTTGAGGTACGAAACAATGATGTAGCATGTAGACTATTTCCATGTACCTTGGATGGTCATGCTACAACATGTTATCATAGCCTTCCAGTCAACTCCATATAGAAATGGGTTACGTTCAAATGTATGTTTGTTGAGAAATTCGTTGATGGCAAGACCCCATCCGTGCTGCTTAAAGAGTTAGGAAGCTTAAAGATGGAGGAGAGAGAAAGGGTCAAAGACTTCAAACAAAGGTTTTTGCACATCTTGAACAAGTTTTCAGTGGACATGAAGCCTCATGAATTCATCATTGTCGACTGCACTGCCGACCAACATTGCGCAGCTCATCAAGCGAGCTGTGTTGGTCAATTTAGAGTGTCCTAAATTGCTGCATTTAATTGTTAATCCGGGATTCGTATGCTGACGAAGTGTGGCGCACTATATGTGCAAGATAACATATTTCTTACTTTTGTTGTTTTTGATTTTTATGTTTTGGGGGTTTTTATCTTCGCTGATTTCCTAATGTGAGATGGAAATTCTAAAAGACAAGTATGGATATAGATGTTCAAGGCAATGATGTCCCTTATATTGATTTCCAAAACTTCAAACTTTCAAAAAAAAAAGTTTTACAACATGCAATGATGAAATTAATTCCTAAAATAAAATGAAAATGTGCCACTATTCTAATCAAACAAATAGTGAACTATTGATCATAGAACCATTATCCCTTTGATGTCTAAATACAAAAGAAACTGTACTCAAAGAAATCCAAAAATTGCAAGCAAAGTAAAGCTAAAATCAAATTATATCAATTCATACTCTGACCCCTCGCCATTAGTCTCGCTATGGCTTTTGGAGGTAATCATAAACAACTTGAGCAATCTGATATCTAATTTGCAGGAAAATAAACTAATATCAAATTACACACTCATATTTCAATCCCTCAGCATTAGTCTCACTATGGCTTTTGGAGGTAACTGAAAATGACATGAGCAATTCAATAACTAACTTGCAGAAAAATAAACTAATATCAAACTACACACTCATACTTCAATCCCTCACCATTAGTCTCGCTATGACTTTCGGAGGTAACTGAAAATGACATGAGCAATTCAATATCTAAACTAACTAATAAAGCCAATGAATAGAACTAAAATAAACAAAACAGTGCTGGAGTTAAAAACTAAGAAAAATAAATCAATAGAAAGATAAGATTGTTTCCATGTCATCAGTCATTGTAAAACTATGTGTAAATGCCCGGGCTGCCTATTGTAATCTGGAACAAAGACACTAATCAGTTAACAACATTATAAAAACATGTAAAATTATGAACAAAAATAAAACATGAATACCATAAGCAATGCAATATATACACGTGAATGATTATGGCATAAGGAACATAAAGAAATGAAGCATGAAACTATATAGCAATAAACAAAACCTCGGTGTGTACCGGGGCCCTCTGCACAACCTCGGGCAGTCAGCTATCAACCACGAATTGAGCTTATAAACAGAGTCTTCTCATGTATT
Organism: Pinus taeda; assembly: GCA_000404065.3. Classification (NCBI taxonomy): domain Eukaryota; kingdom Viridiplantae; phylum Streptophyta; class Pinopsida; order Pinales; family Pinaceae; genus Pinus; species Pinus taeda. The sequence goes on from APFE030088538.1 coordinate 4,665, forward strand.
CAAAATGCAGTCATAACACAGAAATAAAGTCACGGCACAGTGGGCTCGTTAACAGTCAAAATTACATTACAAAATCTAACTACTATGCGTATGAGAACGCATTATTTATAACAGAGGATGACATAACTACTTCTTACAATCTGCGCTGATAAGAGACACGTGAACAACCACATCCAGGAATCTAGCATTATGGTTGTTGTGAAGATTAAATCTTTGGAGGGTGGATATTGGATTCGACTTATGGAGCAGTCCACAGGTGTTGATATGTCCCCTGAGATTTAGGAACGGCCACGCAAGTCTTCACGTGGTGAAAAACGGAGTTCTGTCACCGTAGGACTCTTAGGTTGACCACCGCTTGACTACCTTTGACCATAGCCTTCTTTGGTGAATTCGACTGAGCCAATAGGACTCGGTCCATATCCATGTCATTTCCAACTTTCCCATGTGGCTTGATTTGCCTGAAGACACCTACAATATAGACTTTAACAAAATGGTTGCGGAAAATTGAAGCAGCTGAGGAAAGTGACAAGATTCTGCAGCTTAATGAGCAAAAATCTAATTCAAACAACAGACACAAAACATAGTTAAAAACCACTTTAAATGCTCTTTTATGATTAATATGCAATGATGTTGATGACTTAGGAGGTCCAGGTAAATGGAAAAGGTCTAGAAAGATGTATAGGAAAGATGCAAGTTTGGGACTCAACATACCCCCATTGTGAAGGTGTTGCATGTCCCCATGCAACCGAAATTTTGATCACCCTCCTTCAATTCATATGTTCTGATACCTCTGCTAGTACATCTAGTCCTCTTCTCCTCTTTCTTGGTGTTGCTAACATCCTGGGCTTCTTCATCAAGCATCTGAATTTGAGATTAATTAGTGCTCTACTTATCTTCTTGCATTTCTTCTTCAATTTCCTATTCTTTTTGTGCCACAGTCCCAGATGTAACATAGTGTTTTCATGAATGATCTTATCCAATCTGCTTTGCTCCTTTAATGCTTCATTTTCATTTTTAATATGTCTATTTAAAACCTCCAACTCAAAGAATTCTTGTTTCAACAATTGGACTAAACCTTCTTGTGCTGTGTGAGGCTGAGTGGATGAACTGCTGGGACCCGCGGCTGTTCTTGCTAAAGATTATATGTAATCATACACCTCTTGCTGCTTTGGATCTATCTCAGGTGTCGTTTTCCTTGGGTTGTCCCCAAAATGCGGTGGAGGAGAATTGACTTCAAAATCTGGCCGAAAAGGACTCATGTCAACATCTTGAGGACTAGTTTCAACATTTGGCTGAGAATGAGGTGGACTAAGGCCAGTTGGAGTTTGTTCAAGTGTTCCTCCCTCCCAAATCAATAAAATTGGGTCCTTTTGTTTGTGCTTTCCTCCACTTTCCTTTAATCATGGTGCTTCTTCTTACATGTTGTGGACTATTATCTTTTTCCTTATGTTTTCTTTTTCCTTTATTTTTGGCCATAGCTGATTGTTCCTGAAGGTGAACTAGTCTCTCAGACAATACTTGATGGTCTTCTTCTGATGAAGGGGTTTGATGCACAGCCTCAATGCTTCTTTTCTCTTTTGATTTTGTTGGCTTTTTACCCTCAGTCTTTTCCTTCCTCCTTTTAGACAATCTTTCTTCTCTACTAGTTCTTTCAACTATGTTAGTAGGAGTGCTTTGAGTTTATCACATGTTCTCTTTCTTCTACTTCTTTTTAATGTACTGCCTTCAGGGGTTCCTTAGGGTTCTTCAAAGAAATTAAAAACTGCTCCCAGGTGTCCTTTTTCTCTTTTAATTGTTTTTCTATCAAGATTTTCATGAGACCATGGTGATACAAATGTGGTTCTACGTCCCCCAGATGCTTTTGGATGGTTACAGACATCTTTTTCAAACTGTTTAGTAAAAAGTATGGCAGATTGAGGGTCTGGTTGTCTAGGAAATTCATCAACAGTTGGGTATGATACATGTACATTGATCCAAAATGTCCCTCACAGGTGATAAACTTTTGAATAACCAACAGTAAACTGACCCACTCTTCTTTTAAAGCATGGACAGGAATTCCCTTTTTGAAAATGGTGACATCCATACCTGGATTATGTAGGATCACTCTCCAAGCTTCCTCGCCAATGCTCTTGTTCTTGAACCAGTGTTCACCTTCTTGAGGGAGTTCTGTAGCAGCTGCTATGGATGCTTCAGTCACTATAAATTTGAGGTCCCCAATTTCCACCTCCAGACCGTTAAAAGACCTCAAAAAAGCTTTTGTTACCTCCTTATTGTAGCCTTTAAACGTTTGAATAAACCGAAGCCATTTTTCCTTTTTTAATATGTCGTTGACTAGTGGGTATCCTTCCATAAATTTGGGTCCCTCTGGTTCTACCCTCGACAACTGACCCATCCTTTCTTCTGTTCTTTAAAACTCATCTGCGTGAGGAGGGTTTAGCGGAGGTAAGACAGCTGAATTAGCGGAAATGAACAGGGTTTATGAAGGAGACTAGTGACTGTAAGCGGATATCAGAGAATAGGTACACGGAATGAAGCAGAACAGAGAATAGAATGGAGTGAAGGCTTATGTGAGCACGGTGGAAATGCAGCTGTGAGGTCAATAGAACAGTAGAGGGAGTAAAGTGCATCCGACAGTATTTAAAATTGGGTGGTTGTAGAGTAGACGCAAGCACGTTTATGAAACAGCTGCGGATTTTGTGCAGCTGAGAGAAACCGTAGTCAAATCAACCACGTTCCATAATTACAGGTGGAATATCAAAGTATAGTCGAACACGAGTGAAGACCGGAGGCTTGATTATGAGTCCATTTAAAATGAATGCAAGGATTGTGGGGGAATCGTATAGAGATCATGGAACGGTTATGGAGTTATCAACACAATCATTGCATATAATGGAGCTATGGTTTATAACTATGTAAAAATGTGCTTGAATGCCATTTGAAATAAATTTCTACTCATACCTTGGAATTCTTGCCATTTTTCATTAGTCTTCAATCAGTTGCTCCTCGTTGATGCTTTTGAATGCCTCATGTCTTCATAATATGTCCTCATACCTGCATTGATTTCATGATTGTTGAACTAACATCTGACTATAATTTTTTTGAAAAATGGGGTGGTGGCTATAGAAACTGCTTCTGGCTACGGAAACTGGTGTCAGCTGCGGAAACTAACACAGCAATTATTTGGGTGAATGGAGATGGATAGATGATAACTAACTGAATGAAAATGGTCATGAAAGAAAAATTTTATTGGTGAAATGAAATGAAATAGATGAAATGGAGTGAAATGAAATGAAGTGGAGTGGAATGAAGTGGAGTGGAATGAAGTGGAATGAAATGGAGTGGGTTGTCATAAAACTTGTGAAATGAGAGAGAGAGAGAATTTTTTTTTTTTGGAAAATATAGGGTGTCAGGTGTTCCTGATTTTCACCCTACATTTTCTGTATAAGACTGCCAATTAGTGATTGGTTTTCAGGCTTATACAATTTTTTTTATTTTTTTTTTAGAAACTAAAAAGAACAAAGGCTAGGTTGGTGGAGAAGAAGGATTCTTCTTCACCAGCCTTATTGTAGAATTATCTTGAAACATTTTGAAAAATTCCTCTTTTGAGAGTGGCTTATGATAGATCTTTAATCTGTGGCCATTCACAATAAGAGGAGTTTTAGATTCATCAATGGTCTTGATTCTTACTGCTCCATTGCTAAAGATCTTGTCAATCTCATATGGCCCAAGCCAATGAGTCTGAAATTTTTCTTTAAAATCTTTAAACTTGGAATCAAATAGCAATGCCCAATCTCCTTCTTGAAACTTCTTCTCTTTTATGTATTTGTCATGCCATTTAGCTCTTTGATATTGAACTAGATAAGTTCTTAGAATTGCCTCTTGTCTGATCTCATCTAGCTCATTCAACTGCTCCATTCTATGCTTTTGGGTTTCTGATAGATCCATACCCAACTAAACTACCATCTTGAAAGTTTTGACTTGGAACTCAATGGGGAGCGGGACTTCTTTCCCATAAACAAGTTCATAGGGAGAATGTCATGTTGTATTTCTCCATGTAGTTCTATAGGCCCACAAGGCTTCAGGAAGCCTTTCTGCCCAATCTCTCCTATGTAGATGAACAGTTTTGGTGATGATTCTTTCAAGAACTTTGTTTGTAGACTCCACTTGACCATTTGCTTGCGGATGGTAAGGAGTAGATCTTTTATGCTTGATTTTGTATTCTTCCATCAGCTTCTCCACCAAGTTGGATGTGAATTGACTTCCCTGATCTATCACATTTTTTCTTGGAACACCAAAGGAGTAAAAATATCCTCATAAAGAAAATTAACAACTGAATTTTCAGTAGCAAACATTAATTCTTTGGATTCCACCCATTTAGTAACATAATCAATACAAACCAATATATACTTCTTTTGCTTAGATGGTGGATTAGTAGGTCCAATGAAATCTAAAGCCCATTTTTCAAAGGGTTCGATGAGTACCTGTGGTTGCAATGGAATTTCATTTGAAAGGGTAGGTTTCCCTACTCTTTGGAAGCTGTCACACCTTTTGACATATTGTTTTGCATCTTTGAAGAGGGGCAGCCAATGATATCCTAAAGAGAGGATTTTATAGGTTGTCCTCTTGTCAGCAAAGTGTCCGTCGCATGGTTCATCATGACATGCTTTGAGAATATCAGGCATTTCATCTTCCCTAACACATCTTCTGATCACAAGATCTAGCCCTGTTTTAAACAATTCGTTAGAAATCCATGAATATTTTGAACTCTCCTGAATAACTTTTCTTCTTTCGCTAGGAAATAAATGTGGAGGCAATTTCCTTGTAACCAAATAGTTAGCTATATCTGCATACCAAGGAGTCTTAGTAGTTATGCAAATAAGTATTCGTCAAGAAACTTGTCCTCTACAGGAGAATCTTCTTTAGTATTCTGAATCCTAGACAAGAAATCAACTACTGTATTTTGTTTCCCTAGTCTATACAACACAGTAATATTGAATTCATGTAAAAGTAAGAGCCATCTTGTAATTCTGCCATTAGTAACAGGTTTGTTCATTAAATATCTAATCGCATAATGATCAGTATGGATAAAAGTTTCATAGCCTTTTATATAATTTCTAAACTTATTGATTGCATGAACAACAACTAAGAACTCTTTTCAGTCACATTATAATTCAACTCAGTGGGAGTTAAATTTTTACTGGTATAGTAAACGGCATAAGGAACTAAATCCTTTTGACCCAACACAGCCCCTAGAGCTGTATCTGAAGCATCTGTAGAAATATGGAAAGGAAGTTTCCAATTTGGTCCTCTCAAGATGGGTGCTTCAGATATTCTTGTTTTCAAAGTTTCAAATGTTGATTGACAATCAGGATCCCATTTGAATTCACAGTCTTTTGTAAGCAATTTGAAGAGTGGAGATGCTATTTTAGTGAAGTTCTCTATAAATCTTCTATAGTACCCAGTAAATCCTAGAAAACTTCTAACATCTTTATGACAATTTGGAATAGGCAACTTGGAGATGACTTCAACTTTCGATCTATCAACTTTAATCCCATCCTCTGAAATGTGATGTCCCAAAACAATACATTCAGTAAACATCATAATGCATTTTTCATGACTTAATGAAAGGTTATTTTCTTTACATCTTATAAGTACCTTTTCCAAATTCTCTAATGCTTCTTCAAATGAATTACCGTAAACTGTAAAATCATCCATATAAACCTCTACACAATCATGGATTAGATCAGAAAAAATTCCTAGTACTGCTCTTTGGAATGTTGCGGGTGCATTACATAACCCAAAAGGAATCACTTGATAGGAAAAAGTCTCCCATGGACAGGTAAATGTGGTCTTATCTTGATCATCAGGTGCTACCTGAATTTGATTATAGCCACTAAAACCATCCAAAAATGAAAAGTACTTTTTGCCTGCTAATGTATCTAATACCTGATCGATAAAAGGCAAAGAAAACTGATCCTTCAAAGTTTATTTGTTCAATTCACTGTAATCAATGCATACCCTCCATTTACTATTATTTTTAGGTACTATGACCAAAGGAGAAACCCATCTGCTATCTGAAATTGGATAAATGAAGTTTACATTGAGTAGTTTTTGGAGCTCTTCTTTCACTATCTCCCTAAGGTTTGGATTCATCCTTCTCTAAGGTTTTCTGATTGGTCTACTATTTTCCTCAATGTAGATGTGATGGATGCAAGTCTTAGGATCAATACCTTTCATATCAGTATACTCCCATGCAAATGCAGTAGAATGTTTTTGCAATATTTTGGTTAGTTCTTCCTGTTGTGACTTTTCCAAATTTTTGTTGATATTCAATGTTTTACCTGGAAAAATCTGAATGGCGGAACTACGAAACTCTTCCATAGAGTAAAGAGACATTTGTCTTGATGATAAATACTCAATGTTAGAATCTAACTGAAATTGTGTGGGGTCATATTCTGAAGATGTCTCAAAATTTTCTAATGTGTTCAGAATTTGACTATCCTCACTAATCACAAAAATGGTAAAGACTGGTTGTATAGTGTCCTCATCGTTGACCCATTCGTTGTCTCCTACTTCTGTATTTTCTTTTGCTGGAGGATACAAATTGAATTTCTTTGTCGAACTACCATCATAAATATACATGTCCCCAGATCTACAACTAATGAAAGCATCAGTTGTGGCTAGCCAAGTTCTTCCTTAGATAAGTGGATGCCCTCCTAGATTACTCTTGGGAGTCAAAATCATAAAATCTACTGGATATTCCCAAGAATCTAAGGAGACTGAAGTATCTTCTAATACACCATCTGGTTTGATTATTGACTTATCTGCAAGCTGCAGTAAAGTAGGTGTAAAAAGAAGATTAGGAAGTTTAAGTTGTTCCATAGTCTATCTACTCATAATGTTGATAGCATCCCCTAAGTTAGTCAAAGTATTTGGGATTTCTACCCCATTTATATGTGTCTTGATAATTGGACTACTGGGATCTACATACTTCTGCATGGTAATTTTTCCCATCATGATATCTGCAATTTTTCCTACCAGGTGGATTCTTCTTGTGTCTCTTGGTTTCCTTCCTGGTCTTTTGAGACTCAAATCCTTTCTTGTTGGCTAGAATAGGAATCTCTCTAATGGCTTGTAACAAGGGAATCTTGATACAGACATTCTTTAATTCATCTAGGAAATCATAGTCAGGCAACAAGATTTGTTTTTCCACCCCCCTGTCAATTTGTAATCTTTCAGGGAAAGGAGGTGTGGATGAAGATGCAGGTTGCTCAACTATAGGAGTTGTGGGGGTTGACTCTTTTTCTTTTTCTTTTTGAGTGTTTGGGTTTTGAAGAGATGCTTTAGAACCTTTATTGACTTGAAGAGAATCTTCCTTAGAAGTACTTTGCTTTCGAGCATCTATAGAAGGTTTTTCTAAAACTCTACCAGACCTGAGTTGTACATCGTTGAGAGGAACAATCATATAGGTAGGAAATTGTTGTCCTTCTACCATGTAAGCATTCTGAGGATTTTTATTGTTAGGATTTAGCAATGGCTGAGCTGGAAGTTGATTTGTCTTTTGTTGGAATGGAAGCGAGAGTTGGGAATTTGGATTTTGTTGAGAAGGTTGTTGTTGTTGTGGAAATGTTAATGAAAGTTGTGGGTTTTTATTTGGGAATTGTGGAGCTTGTTGATTTTGAAAAGATGGAGGATATTGATAAAATTGAGGAAATCTCCCATAAGGATTTTGCATTCCTTGTGGCCATGATTGATATGGATTTTGAGGTTGGGGCCAAGGTTGTTGCCAAGGATTCCAATTTAGTGGGGGTTGAAAATTCAT